>WMED01010414.1:0-15784 GCA_019650415.1 Pipa parva | reverse complement strand
CGCCCCCTCCCCGGCGCCCACCCACCCGTGACACCACGCCCCCTCCCCGGCGCTAGGGGCACCCCCCTGGGCAGGAGGCGCCCCTAGTATTTGCCTACTCTGCCTAATGGTGGCAGAGCCGGCACTGACTCTATGCCTGAGTTTCCAGCTATTTTCAGGCTTCTTACTGTTATAGTGTATTATCTAGATACTTTTCTTGCTGGATTCCTGTTCCCTCTGCTTGCTTGCCTACTATTAAAGTAACAGTACTCCTAGTGATCCCTGTCAGTCCTCACATTCTGTCAGTTACCATCTATTGGGGGCCATGACCTGGGAGTTCCTTGCCGCTAAGCCCAGTACCTCCTTTTGGGGGTTAAAGGTGAACCCCACAGTGGTACAGGGGGTCCACTCTTTGCTCGTGACAGTAATGCACCCAATAGCCAAGTTTCAGAGGAATGTGCTCAGCTGCCTAGTTCCAATGTATTTTGTCACAACTTTATATTACAGTGGAATTAGTTCACAAGGTACATTAGCATAGTATTGTATTGTGTACCCATTAAACGATTGCAGTGGGCTGTTTACAAATGAAATAATGACTATGTTATCTGGGTTGTTTTTAAGAAAGCTGTTCTGAAATTTGTTGAAATTCATGAAAATCTAATAATACCATAAGACTATAGCTTTAACTGTCCTAATTATTAATAGGTACTTAAAAGCTATTTAGTTCAAATCAAATTCAGTTAGTAATAGACTATGGTATGTAATGTCAGTGATGCAATAATGCTGGATATAAGCCATGTGATGTTATCAATTACCTAGAAATACTGAGGAGAAATCACTTTCATTCTAAACATTTAACAGTAATTATGGCGAAAGTTATTAAACTCAAAAAGAACGATCTTAGCTTTTTGAATTGATCCCGTGAGATTATCTATTGAGTTTTTAGATCAAATTTTTCGATGAAAAGGTAGCCATACTACTAATGTAAAGTATACTACTAATGTAAAGTAATGTACATACTACTAATATAAAGTATACTACTAACGTAAAATAATATACATACTACTAATGTAATGTACATACTACTAATGTAAAGTAATGTACATACTACTAATATAAAGTATACTACTAGTGTAAAATAATATACATACTACTAATATAATGTACATACTAATGTAAAGTAATGTACATACTGCTAATGTAAAGTAATGTACATACTGCTAATGTAAACTAATGTACTTACTACTAATGTAAAGTAATGTACATACTGCTAATGTATAGTAATGTACATACTGCTAATGTATAGTAATGTACATACTGCTAATGTAATATAATGTACATACTACTAATGTAAAGTAATATACATACTACTAATGTAAAGTAATGTACATAATACTAATGTAATGTACATACTACTAATGTAAAGTAATGCACATACTGCTAATGTAAAGTAATGCACATACTGCTAATGTTAAGTAATGTACATACTGCTAATGTAAAGTAATGCACATACTGCTAATGTAAAGTAATGCACATACTGCTAATGTAAAGTAATGTACCTACTACTAATGTAAAGTAATGTACCTACTACTAATGTAAAGTATGGCCACCTTTCCATCTGATTGAAAAAGTCAACTGAAAAACTCAAGCGATAATCTTGCGGGATCAACTTCGAAAAGGCAAGATTAGTCTTTTCAACTTTAATAAATTTAGAATCCCATTTGTGCTCTAGCTTTAGTAAATGTAGTAGTTTTACAAAATTTTATTAAATGGTCTTAAGATGTCTTAATCTAGGTATGCAATGTGAAACATTATGTTTGTACTTTAAAAGATTCAAAGCATATACAGATGTTTAGAGAGTTGATCATTGAAAATTAAAAAAATAATGTTGGTCAGTGCATTTTTAAATTCTATTGAGTAACTTGTCCCAAGAAAACTACTTATTAATAATGAAACAACTTAAACCCCCAAATTCACACCAAATCTGTGTGTTTACATTGGTAAACCTTGGCATGTTGCTGATTTGATCCATGATGAATACCCTAATTGACAATTAATTTTCTGTGAATAGGTGTGAACTGGTACATAACTACTTTATTAAACTATAAGAAAATTTACCATATATTAGAATATAATGCTATATGTTGAATCTAGTCTATTTGTGGTGAATTCACACATTTACAGGAAATGCCCCATAGATAAAACATTTACATTTTCCATCTTTCCGTTGGAAGATAATGTTGCATTCTTTTATGTATATTTTTATTTATAAAGCACCACTAGGTTGCACAGCACTGTACAATCCAACAATACAATTATAATACAGACATGGGAGTAGTACATAACATAGCACAAGTGAATTAAATTACAAACAGAAAATAATCATATGTGCCTCACAGTTGAAACAAGAGGATGAAGGTCTCTGCCCCATAGAGTTTACTGTCTAAATGGGAGGAAGATGGATATACACTGATAGTTGGGTTCAAACCTTTAATGAAAAGTGATTGGATAATTTTTGAAATCTACAAAACTTGTGCAATAATAGTAGCCATTTATAATGAATAATACTTTCTGTCAAATGAATGCAGAGTTCTCCACTGATAAAATGTATGTGCCCCACAATCTAATACACAATTGCAGATTGCGGATTACAAACAAAAAACATTGTTGCATGAATATTTCATAATCGTTTGTTATTCTTATATTATAGGCATTACAATAAATAAGCTTGCTTATGCTAGCATTTTATAACCAGCTTTCTCATTCATCTGGCTAGCTAAATTAACAGTTTGTTTGGGTTACACTAATGTGCATTGGGATCTGATGATAACGGGGTCAACAATTGAGCTGGATGCAGAGATGCATGAAATGTTTAGTTAATGGCAAACAAATCAACAATATACTTAGCAAGTCATATATGACGCTTCTGGTAAAATGAGACATACCACAGAGGGTTTTGAACAGCTGGACTGAATTTTACAGTACCCAAGTCTTTAACCATTATCAAGGAAAGAAATTTAGTAAGCTACATCTCTATTCAAGAGCGCCATGAATACAACGGATATATTTGCTGCCTGCGGTGAGAATATTCTATGTTTTCTTTTTCTGTAAATGCAACTTCCGCATATTCAGGGGCTCATTCATTCATACTGAAGAGTCATGCAAATGTCCAAATTCATATTTATGTGCCACATCCCAATCTTCTCATATTCAGCAAACTCTGCGATGTGTCAAATTTGCCACCAAAGCAGATGATTCCAATGGTTGCCAACTTACAGAGCTGTTCTCGTGACTTTGTGTGCAGGTGCACAGGTAATCTACCTATTCATCAAGCATCAAAGTGTTGTTGCCATATTTTTGCCGCATTTTCCATTTCCCTCAATTTATGCAATGCCGAATAAAATGTATCAATATCAAAAAAGCTGGATATTCTGAAATATGAATGCAATAATACCATTACACTTTACATTATTTTCTGTGGAGCTCCTTTTCCATCGATATTGTTGATCATTTTGAGGGGGATTTATAAAAAAAAAAACATTTCAAGTCATCTCCGTAGGGAATAATGGGTTTTCGCCACCCTCAGTCAGGCAAACACTTTTCAGTATAGACTTTGTGTAAACTTAGAAACAACATTCTATAAGAGATATATTAAAGGGGAGACTGGAAAACTACCACTCAAGAAGTCCATAGAAAAGAAAAGAAAAACATCAATTAATCAAAGAATGAATTTGCCTCCCTGAAGTGAATTTGACATACTACATGGCAATTTGCCTGTATCGTAGCAAAGTTAATTGTGCATATTCACTAAATAGTGGATTGTCGTGGCAATGGAGCAAATTGTCACATAGTACATTCTTAACACAGTCAGGCAAAAAGTAGCAGTGTTATAATGTAATTAGTTTGTTGAGAAAAGATGTATATTTACATGTCTGCTTAAAGGATACATGGGGGTTATTCACTAAAGTCCAAACTCACAAACAGCGGATTCCCATAGCAAATCCGCGACTGAGACAATTCCCTCATTGTAAAGTTGCATCCGTGACAATTTTAAAGTTGCGACCATGACAGTATTTCCACTGTAAAGTCGCGACTGTGACAATATTCTTGTTATAAACCTGCGACTGCGACAGTAGCAGTCTATTGCGACAGTAGCAGTCTATTGCAACTGTCTTTAGCTGGCGAATTTACACCTTTACGAGACAATTCGGACTTTAGAAAATAACCCCCACAATGTCTCTATAAGTATTTCAACTATATTAATTTATGATTTCAATATGCTTATATTAATATAATTTTATTGCATGTGGTTGGCAGTATTGCTGCCTGATAATAACTGTATACATTTTAACTCTTTTTTTCTTGCATTTGTTTCAATGACACAAAGATCCAGCTTCATACTGGCACATGGTCAATAGATTTTCCAAATCTTTTGGGTGAAATATTGACAGAATATTAACAGAAACAATGCCGTAAGCCCCCTCAATTTTCTGCTATCATGCGGTGAAGTCAAATCTGCATTTTTATGCTTAGATCACTTTGGCAAATTGTCAAATGACACATGATAAATACTGACATTTTGTCACATTTGCAGAAAACAAAAACATGCAAAGTGGTGTGTAAATATATTTTGGGAATGATTTTGCCACATTGCAGAAAATAAAGATCTTTGCTGTACAGGTGAAGTTTCAGAAGTGGACAATTCATTCATCTGCCCGATTGACCAACCAGTTGTTTTGTTTGTCACTAGTGTAGTGTGATAATTTTTGGCAACAAGACACTGTAAAATACTGTATCTCTATGATGACTTCAATACAAATGTAAAAAATAAAAACTTTCGCTGAATTGCAGGACTTTCCTTAGATTCTAAATATGTGTTGACATTGCATGAGGATTTTACCTTGCTCCAAAGAGCCAATGTTCTTTACTTTTTCCCATAATCTTTTCTATATTCTGTCCTTCTGTCAGTGCAAGACATGGATACTCCTTTCCTTTAACACAGTAATTCAGATTCAGGCCTAATGGTTTGCAGTCAGTAACAGAAGGGGTATATACAGGACTAACTACAAAAGAGGAAATACAATATATCAGTGGTACCCTAGGTCTGCAATAGCCTGTTAGCGGTAGAGAAAGAAGTGACAGAAATGTGTCAAATTATGTGTAACATATGCAAAATTTAGCCAAGATAGTTATTTAGGTTTTTGTGCCTTTAAGATACTGTATTTTATACCAGGTGGTTATATTTCAGTTTTGACAACATTTTGGCTTTAGCCTTTTAAATAGCATTACAATGTAAGTGCTTTCTTCTCCTATGATTTACAGTCATATGCTTCAAACATGTTTCTATATATTTTACTGATACAGGGTTTCTTCCAAAAAAAAAAAAAAGATCATTATTTTATTATATTTAGTAAACCAATTATTTTTTCCATAAAACATAACATTCACTTGCTAAATATTTTACATTTTCTTATTAAAATTTTTGTAGTATATTAAATAAGCGGTGCACTCATCAGTGTTGCGATTTTAAATGCTTTATAGTTAGTTTAAGAGTTTAAGATGGGTTGGCTGATATGTTTATATACAGTAAATCTAGATATATGTGAATATATATATACAGTATATTTATGTATAATATATATATAATTATATATATATGGCAAACCAATTAAAACACCAGCAAAGTTGTATAACCGAGTAATTGTATTTCTAATTATTTAAATATACCTGAAACATTCCAACTAGTAAGAAGATGAATAATTATTACATCAGAATAACTGCAAATTTCTGAAAAATGTGGAAAAAACAAACGTATTACTTTCTACATTTACAAGACACCTCTCCGCCTTTTAAAGCTGCTGCGAGTGAAAAATCAAATTACTGTTTTGCATTATTATGAAAAATAAAACATTTTCGTGAAGACAGTACATTCACCTTTCAGTACATACTTTATCAAGGATCAAAAACACAGGGAGTATAAGTAACAATGAATCTCTGTAACTGAATAGTAGCGCAACAATGGAGTTGTTACTTGCAGAAAAAAAAAAATACGCCATCTTTTAACTTTTTTTTAACTGTAAAATATCAGCTTGAAACTTCCTTAGATAAAAGCAAAGATTATTTTTTTTATCACCACTTGTGAAGTTAATAGGCTAAACATTACTTTTCTTTTATGCCGCCCTAAAATATCAACTGCAATGCTGCCACATTATTCTTTTCTCCAATGCTTTCAGTTCAACAGTTCAAAACAAAGCATGTCTACTAAATGCCTGATGAGTTTGTATTGTGCTTTAGAAACAGGAGAGATTTTTTTTTCTCTCTTGTACTGCATCTACTACTGCCTTTAAGCTATTTTCCCAGGAATCTTGGGATGCCCGCAGTAACAAAACCACAGAGAGAGAGAAAAAAAAGAAGAAAGATGCAAGCCTTGGTATTGACAAAAATAAAAAAGAAAAAACTATGATAAGATCAGCAGGTGTCTGATGGAAATTCAGCTTATGTTGGTTTTTCTATAAAGCTGTGCCCCTCTCTGTGATTTTTATCTTCCATTTCCTTGCATGGGGCTCAGTGTTTCCAAACATAGCCTACTCTAATACACTGAGCTTCGCTTGACAAGTTCATTCAAGTTTTTTTGTAGCTTGTGCGTATAGAGGTGTATAGAGCCATGTGAATTCATTACAAAAACTCTTAGGTGAAATATCATTTTGGTCCTTGTGTAGTACTGACTCACTGACTGCTTTGTTTGTTTGTTTTTTTTGTTCAAGCCGTACTATGGGGGTTACTGATCAAAGTCTGAATGTGGCTGTCGAATTCATTTCACATCGGTTTGTGATGCTACGCTGGGGAAGTCAAGAATTAGCTTCTCCTTATCGACTAAGCAGCAGATAGGCTTGGTTGGAAAAAAGTGAACAGCAGTGGACGAAAGCGGATATGTAGTGCGGTATAGTCAGTCGAATAGTATCAGGATGCGTAGTGATGGGAATTAGGATAAACAAAGTGAAGGGGCGTCAAATTTCCATGATTCTCATGGTTTTTTGAAAAGGAGATTCTGTTAATATACAGTAACTGCATCTTTATTAGTTTAATATTAAAATATTATTAATAGGCATGATTGAATGTAAGAAAGGACATTTCCACCAGTTTGTCACAGTATTGTCGCCGTATTTAAATCACGTCTATTACAACAAATGATTTTTACATTTATTTCTATGTAGCAGTATTACTAACTAATATTGCTACTTGATTGCTATAATTCCTATGGTATTTAAAGGAATATTTGCCTGATGCCAAACAGGAACCCTGCCCTCAAACCCCCTAATTTTCCACTCTGATTTGGCAAAGTCAAATGGGTGAATTCTGAGGACTCCACCTGTCCTAATTCGCCATTTTGATGCACTCTGCTGCTTGCTGAATAGGCGAATTACCTGTGCACATGTGCACAAAGTGATGCAAAAACCTCCATAAGTCAACTACTGAAGAGTTTGCTAAAAATGCAAATATTAGGAAGCAAGGAATTGACATAAATTCATACTGTTATGTGACTATTCAGACTTTGATCAATAACCTCCTATATGAATGCACAATGTTAAATATTAATTCTTAGATATAGGTTTAACTTAGATTGTAAGTTGTACGGTCCAGGGACCTCCAACCTCCTGTGTCAACTGCAACCTAGCACTTAAAGTGATGTATCCTTGTGTTATTTTACTGTATTGTTTAATACACATTTCCCATGTCTCTACAGTATTTTACTTATATTGCTGAATTGTACAGCAGTGCATAAATTTGGTGCTTTATAATTAAAATTATGCATACATACCTGTATAATTAGATTACACAGACTAACAATATAGCAAACTGAGTGGGATTCTGTTAACATATCACCAATGTTGTTGGTATCAATTAATGTGATATAAATTAACCAAATGCTTGGGTTTGAGTTGTATTTACAATTAACTTATGCAGGGGGAAAACATAAATATTATATAACATAATCTGGACTTATAATTTGTTGGAGGACCACCCATGTTAGGGTTGGGTACATTAAATCATTGGGAGTCAGTAGTTCAGCCAATACTGAAGATTAGTAATTAGACATACTTCTTTACAAGATACACAGCCAAACACACTGTATAAAAAGAAATGCAAATAAGTAAACACAGGGATGCACTGCCAGGATTTGAAAAGCTATGTGAAGTGGCTTAGTGGTTATCTGAGTGGGTCAACTTCTGAAGGACATGTTAAATAAGAAAAGTTATCCTATAACAGAGACCTTAAAGTAAGATATTTACCTGTTACTGGGTAAAAACTTACTGAGGTGCCATAGGAGGTATATATACATCATTTATATCTTATTGTGGACTTTGGGAGTCGTCTATACAGTTATTCACTAAAGTCCAAATTGTTGCATATAGGTACAAAGACAATTGCAATAGGCTGCTACTGTCGCAGTCGCATCTTTATAAAGAGAATATTGTCACAGTGCGACTTTATTATGGGTAAATTGTCACAATCCTATCATTAAAGAATTGTCGCAACTTTACAATGAGGAAATTATAGCGGATTTGCTATGGGAATCCGCTGTTTGTGAATTCGACAGTCGAATTCACACCTTAGTGAATAATCCCCTTACCTTTCTGTGATTTTCTGCTTATATCTATCTTTAATATTTACATATGTAGGGAATCACTCAAATGCTTTAGTAGCCTTTTGTGATTAACATACTGCAAACCGTGAATTTCTTAAGTATTCAGCTTTTATTTCAACAAAATGAACTTAAACACAGCCTTTCTTGGCAAAACAAAAAAAAATTCTATTGAAAACCAATGTTCCACCGTGATTAGTCCTTTCTCAGAAATACAGTGGGAAATGGCAACTCATACAGTTCAGCTTTATAAAACAAAATATACCTTCCCCTCTCCAGGGATCTTTCCTTAGGGTCTCAAAGTGCAGTCCAGCCACAATCCTATAACAGGGTCTTTATCCACAGGTCTCTGTTTCTCTTAGAGCACCATCCACAGAACAGAGATTCCTCATTTAGCATCACCAAACCACACCCACAGGCATTCCCACCTGCCTTTTAAAAGCAGGTTTAATCTGCAGCTGGAACTAATCTCAAGAATTGGGCTGTACTCCAGCTGTAGGAATGAATAGTGTGGGAAACATACCTTCCCTCATACAGCACCCTGCTATAACCACTACAAATGTTTATTGTGTACCTTGTTGTGGGCTATTAAAGTTTTTGAAGAATGGACTTGTTTTGCTGGAAAAAAAAATAATTTTTCAAAAAGTAAAAATATTTGCTTTTCCATTTTTAATTGTCATGATCATTTTTTCTTTGAACTTATATCGTTAAGTACTAATATGCATGCTAGGGAAAATAGGAACAAAAATGTACAAGATCATTATATAATTGGGATGACCAACTAAGAAAACAAGTGTAAAGAATATGATACATGCCAAAAACAAAGGCTATTTAGGATGCCCACAAGTTGAGTCATTGAAGCATTTCAAAGAATAATAGGCTGTATAAGCAGAGACAAAAATCCTAGCAGGAATTTTTAATCCGCGTGCATTATGTATTTCTTCTACATGATCTCACAGTGGGATTAGACATGATTTCAAAACACACACAGTTATTGTCAGCTATGTGGACACATCAGATCCTAGGATAGTTCTTATGTTTCCTGACATGAAAACATAAACAAATATTAATTTAATAAAATAACAAACCGAAATGTTTGAAAAATGTACTTGTCATTTATGTTCTGTAATCCATCTTCCATATCCCATGTTGGTTTCTGACACAGCAGTTCCTAATTAATAGACAATATAGTGAGCAAGGGTAAAAAAAAAGTATTTATGACAATAAGTAAAATTATTTACATTTCTACATTGACTTATAGTTTTTAGTTGTAGAATGATTTTTTTTTAAATTTATTCCAGCAACTGATTTATGCCTCCTATCAACACTGTCCATGATTTAAAATCGTTTTAATAATCCAAAACACCATGAGCCTCACTGACTAAAGTGCAAATTCACCTGTCAGATTCACTTTGCTACAATTTGAGTCGCATCACAAAAATAGTCGCAAATTCACTGTTGCACTATTGAATAAGTGGAGAATTCACTTGTTGAACAGGCAGACAGCAGCAATAGCTGTCAGATGCATAGAGTGGCATAATCAGTCAGAAAAAAGTAGGATGAGAAGTTATGCAGAGTGGGGAAAATTTGACAAGTGAAGGGCAATGACGTCGGTCACTTCATATCCCACTAACTGTATTCTGTGAATAATCTATTTCTATGTCAAATTGTCCGTAGGTCATGTAGTCGCTTAGATTTTCACTTTTGAATGAATAGTTACCTTATGCAACACCAGAGCCCTCACAAAAATCCTCTCTATTAGCCAGTCTAAAGTGGAAAAGTCAAACAGGTAAATTCTGAGCAGTTCACCTAGTCACATTCACACCTTTGCACCACTCTGCTGCTTAGTCAATACTAGAAGTACCTTTGCACGTGCACACAAAATGATGAGAGCTCTGCAAATTCACGACTCGCATAGTTGTCTTCCCTTTTGACCCATGATGTAGTCCTAGTTGAGCCCATGTTGTCTGCTATTTTACCCATAAAGTAGTCTAATGAAAGAGTGCCAACCTTCAGCCATAAAGTAGTCCATCAACTTATGTCTTTTCCTTACATAGTCTAAGGTGCCTTGATCCATCGTAGAATTTCTTCATGATGGATTTCACCTGAACAATTGTGACAGAATTGCTTTCAAGTTGGAGCAGCAGATATTCTACTTAGTTTAGACTATTGTTTTTGAGACTTTTTATTTCTTTTCAAGGTTTTCTTTTTTTTGAACATTCTTGTTTTTATTGAACACAAATGGTTTTTCAATTTAACAATTCACATATTTCTTTGTTTACATTTTGTGTGTGTTTTTTCATTTACATTTATTTTTTTAACTATTTATTGTAATATATTTTATATTTCATATATTCTCTATATATTTTATTATTTATGTTTAATCTTCATCTATAGCAGGGGTCCCCAAACTATAGCCTGCGGGTCACATCTGGCCCCCTGAGACCATTTACCCAGCCCCCATCGCTGGGCCGGCACTATGGGTAGAGGAAGCTGCAGGAGGGGGGCGCAATTGTGGTGCTTGCCCCCTCCTTTTCCCTACCACTACCTTCCTAGTATCCGGCCAGCTCAGTCTGCTGTAAAGATTACAGCACTCCTCTGTCCCTCCCCCAGCACATACTAATGATGTTACTACACATCATCAAGAAGCGGTGGGGGAGGAAGTGAGTAGTGCTGTAAGAATAATCTCTAATGCAGACTGAGCTGGACCGGGTACAAGGTAGGGACAAAAAAAAGGGGGGGGGGGTGAGCACCAGGATAGTTACCCCCCTTCAGAGAAAATGCAGTAAGAAGGGGGTTGTGGGATAGGTAGCACAGTGTGGGATGGAGGTTGTGGGGAAAACAGCACAGTGTGGGAGGGGGTTTGTGGGGGGAAAGCAGCACAGTGTGGGAGGCAAGCAGCACAGTGTGGAAGGGGGGTTGTGGGGGTAATCAACACAGCGTGGGAGGGGGGTTGTGGGAGGCAAGTAGCACAGTGCTCTGTGACTGTAATCAATCGGCTTAGTGTAAGGTAAGTATTTTAACACTTGTTTTTTATTTTTTTGACTTTAGGTCTCCTTTAAAATATGATATGTGCAGTGTGCATAGGGATTTTCATAGGTTTTTTTTAAAGTCCAGCCCTCTGGCAGTTTGAGGGACAGTGAACTGGCCCCTATGTAAAAAGTTTGGGGACTCCTGATCTATAGGCACTGTACTTCTATTCACTACTTTTTAGTGTTTAACTATTTTATTTGGTATTCTCTTTAAAATGTGTAAATATAAATGCTGCTACTGTGGCTGGAAATCTAGATACAGCCTACACCGGGTCCTCTAAAAAAGTTAAAAACACTTGTTATTGGTAATCCAAGTTAAACAAGTATGATTTTTAAATGGATTACTCGGACTACCAATAAACTACTGTTAACTTTTTCTGATTCTGAATTTATTATTTAAACACAATGCCTCAACATATTCTGGTTTTCACCAATTTTGACCAATCTATTTAATTCAGTTTTTGTCATTTTTGATGCATTTCAAGTCATTTGTCATGCAGATTCAGCCCAAGTTTTGAGATTTTACATCCCAAAAGAAGTGATAATTGATGCCAGATCAAGCGTGGCAAGCAGTTTGCAAAGTAAAATTGAATTGCAAAATGCAATTTTCAATTGCCACAAAGTGAAGCAAATTGGAGGTAATATAAAAAAGAATGAATATGATTAATATGGTCAAAATGTACTGAAAAAAATATTGGATGAAAATGATTCTTGATACATTGCAAACCTTAGTAAATATATCACCAAGTGCATTTTATAAGGTAGAGGAAATACAGGTGATATAGTATCTGAACAGTATAATTACCCTTGCTACTGAATCAAAGAAAATCACCATATTTAAAATAAAGTATGCTTATAATTGTTCTTAAATAGTGTTAGCTTTCACATTTGTATCTAAATGTTATTGCTTTGTGTTTGTTTTTATCTTTGTTTATTGCAGACATATCTTATAATTTTCATAGATCGATATTTATCCAGTTCCTTTGTTTTCAGCAGAAATTTAGGGGGGAATTCACGATTGTGCGAAGTGAGCTCCGAATCCATTGGCTCACTTCGCACAGACTGATATGCGCTTGCTAATGTCCAGCACACGGACATCAGCGAGTGCTTTAAAGGGATTCCAGTCTCGGCGAGGCGACTCGAGTACTCTCGTCGAGACTAGAATCCCTTTAAAGCGCTCGGTGCTGTCCATGTGCAGGACATCAGCGAGCGCATAACAATCTGTGCGAAGTGAGCCAAAGGATTCGGAGCTCACTTCGCACAAGGTGAATTTTCCCCTTAGTCTTTCCAAGTTTACCGAGAGAAATCCCCCATTGTTCTCGCAAGATTTTTTCAAGTTTTCAAGATCGAGTTTTTCGATCCCGACTTTTTGAAATTTTTGATTGAAAGGTAGGCATGCTATTAATGTAAAGTATGGATACCTTCCCATCAAAAAAAAGAGATTGAAAAATGTGATCTCAAAAAATATCTCGAGATTTCACTCTGTAAAGTCAGAACGACCGCTCTCGGTCCCATATTGTGAAATTTACAAAAACCAAAAAGGTAGTTTTTGGCCTCAATTTTTTTTTTCAATGTAAAAAGGGCCCTTAGATCATAACACTTCAATCGAATTGTTTCAATCATTTTTTTGGATGGAAAAGTAGCCAAAGTATTTGTGTAAAATATGGCTACTTTTCCTTTGAAAAAAACCATTGAAACAATTTGATGAAATATTTCGATTGGAAAAATATCGATCAATATATTCCAATTTAAGGGCCCTTTTTACATTAAAAAAAATCAAGAATGTTGACAAAAACCTTTTTGATTTTTGCCAATTTTGACCATACAGTGCTCATTTGTTTTCTGTGTTGTCCTGAATATCACAATATTACATACTGTATAAAGACCAGCTATATGTTTATATAAGAGGGTCATATCACCCCATTAATTGTTTTTTTTTCTCAAGGCTAAATAAGTTTAATTGTTTGACCTTTTCCAGTTCCAGCACGTTTCTTTTGGTCAAGGGTCCTGAGGTCATCTTGTAACTTGTCAGCTTCCTCCATGGGCTTTGTTTCACTGCATAGCTTTGCAAGATCTGCAAATACAGAAACTGTAATTTTTATTCCAAGCTACATCATTTATAAATATTTTAAACAATGACAGTCCTAAACTAGAGCCATGGGGTATACCACTTATAAAAGGGGGCCATTCAAAGTAACAATTGTTGTCCACATCATTCTGGAGTGTTTAATCCATTTGCAGACTGCACGTTCACATGCAATGGACCTTAGTTTATAGAATATTCATTTGTGTGGAATGTGTCAAATGCTTTAGCAAATTTCAAGTGTATTATATTCCTTTTCCCTGTCCTTGTTGACTAACAAATCATTTTTAATTTTTAAGAGGATACACATATCCAGACCTTGTATTTTTTCCACCTTTGTATTTTTTAAAGAAAAGTGTGGATTTGTCTTATATTCTTTAGGAATGTGCCTATTATATATTTTTTCCTGTTTGATTTATTTTTTGCAATTTTTATTATATTGGTTAAAAACTTTGAATAAAGAAAATCCTAAGGGACACTCTTAAAATTTTCTTTCCTTAATTCTTCCACAGTTGTCCAGGTTCCTTGTTACTTGCGAAATTTAATAAGCTTGGAAAAGCCCGAGTTTATTCCCCTGAGATTTTCAGAGTTTATTCCCATGAGATCTTGGAAGTTTCTCGCAGTAAATGTTGTGAGATTTCTTTTTATCAATTTTACCAACAGAAACTTTCAATCGAGATTTACTATCTCAATTTTTCAATAAAAAGGTAACCATACTACTAATGTAAAGTGTGGCTACCTTCCCATTGAAAAATTTGATTGAATTATTTTGGTTCATAAATATCGATCAAAAATTTTGAGAGATTTTTACTGCACAAGCAGCCAACATGTTCTCGTGATAAACTCAGAAAAGTGAAATTGAACTTTTCCAAGTTTATTAAATTTTACCCTAATTAAAGAGTTTGTTTAGTACTTAATGTAAATGTATATTTTCTGGTATATAACTTATTCTTACATTATATAAACTTTAATAAGGAGCTGGCTTCTCTTCTCTGTACTGTGTGTGTTTATCATACTATTGTTCCAAAGATTAAACAACAAAATTTCTTCTTGAAATCAGTGAGGAGCAGAAATGTCAGAAACCTCTCTTCTTACTTTATTCCATTAAGTTGCTTAACTAACTGGAACAATAAAACACATCTCAGTACATTTTATTAAAATATTTCTCAGTTATTTCATAAAATGCACTGTGCTAGAATCTATAGTTAGCATTAAAGAAGAACTAAGGTTAAAAAAAGAGATATTATAAACTTACCTTATATTAAGTTTTACCATTGCAGTCACAGCTTTATCTGGACTGTCATTTGTCTTCACCGAGGCAGAGCTCACAGTGGTTCAGCTGACACAGTAAAGTAAGTCTTTACTATCTCTTTTTTTTAACTTTAGTTCTCCTTTAACTTAGGTAACTAAGATTTAAAGTATCATATTGCTTCCATTAACTTAGCTTGTAAATTTGCAACTTTATATCACAGAATGGTAAAAGTTTCTGTAGTGTTGTGTGACTATTCAGCATTAATTGCAGTAATAATACTGTATAACAGTGTAGAAGACTTTCAGAGAGAGACCTGAGGGTTACACAAACAACTGTTTCTTACATGATGAACTTTAGAGATCTATGGAAGATCACTGATGTCTGTTACTAGCAGATGACATATATCAGGATTGCAAAAGTACACTATTACACTATTGACAATGCACTCCTGCAAATGGTCCCTGTATTTATATTAACGTCCTGCATTACTTTTAAGGCAGTGGTCTCAAACTCAATTTACCCGGGGGCCGCTAGAAGTAGAGTCTGGGTGAGGCAGGGCCGCATAAGGTTTTCCACAAGAAAACAACAGTTTAATAACAATACTCCTGCGGGGCAATCAGTGGCTTTGTGGGGCAATATGCAGCTCTGCTGGGTGATTTGTATCTGCTGGGGAAATTAACACCTTTGTGGGGAAATACGTGGGTCAGTGGGGCAATGTGCAGCACTGTGGGAAAATATGTGGCTTTATGGGCTACTGTCTCATTTGTGATGTTGTTTTTTTTTTTTTTTTATTA
>WMED01010413.1:430-15784 GCA_019650415.1 Pipa parva | reverse complement strand
TCCACTCTATAGCAATGTGATAAATATCTTACTGGAGCCTCCACTCTATAGCAATGTGATTTTATTTAGCCAACCTTGTACAATTTAAAGGATTTTGCCATTGCAAGTGCTGGAAATAAACATTATAAAATAACACATGACAGGATCTGGTCTAACCCAAGGGATTTTTGTTCCACAGTTAATTGGTAATTAACTAATCTTCTTACAGTAACATAGTAATATAAAGTGTTAGGCAGTTCAGCCCATTATCCAGCAATGTTGATCCAGAGAAAGGCAAGAGCCAATTATCCTCATTTGAGCTCTGAGCTTGAGCAGGTGGTAGTGGATTAGGATCTGGGTTAAACACGTATATACCTGGTCAGACCAGATGCCAACCTTTTCGTATTAGGCAAACAAAGTCCCAGATGCCACTTGTGCAAACTGGTAGGTGTCCATACTTACCTTAGTGGCTGAATTTTACAATATAACAGTACGTCTCTATCAGACTGCATGACTAAGCCATGTGTGTATGTACAGAAGTGTTTATACATATTGGATTAGATTAGATTAGATTAGATTAGATTAGATTAGATTAGATTAGATTAGATTAGATTTATTTGTCACTGGATAAATACAGTACATCCAAATCAGTGAAATCTCAGAAGCGTCAGCAAGATAAATAAAACCAATATAGTAATAATATGACATATATGATAATAAATATAAATTATATAAATTAGACTATAGACCATGTGCATATATACATGAATGATAAGTGCAATAGGGATTGGAATGAGGGGGGGGTACAGAAGAAACTGTTGGCTGGTGAGCAGTAAGGGAGAGATTAAGCTTAAGTATTGAATCAGGGAAAAAGCTCTTCTTTAGTCTGTCTGTGCGGGATTTTAGGCATCTGTATAGTCTGCCTGATGGGAGAAGGTTGTAAAGTCCATGTTAGGATGTTTTATTTAAGTATTAAATACTTAAATAATAAAAAATAAACACATGCTTTGCAAGAAGACACTTTTTTCTATCAACACAAGACTTTATTTTGGCTTGATTGACAAAGACCTGTTGTGAACACAGCAAAAATCCATTCAAAACAGTCAGAAAAAGGAAGCCAAGTACAGAAGACAGAGCTGGCCCTCAATGACAGCATATTAGTTCTATCTGCCTTGTAGTTAAACACATATATACAGTTTATCAGCTATCATTTCCTTTTAAGGTATAGCCTTGGCTCACCAGACTGTGCATAGTCTCTTCTTTATTCAATTTGGTTGTCTGCTGCTAAACTAGATATTGACCTTGAAAATCTATTTGTGTTCCATGTCATCAAGCAAGCGTTACATATTTATACATAACCCTAAAGGCTTCAACAATTCAGGAAGCATCACCATAGCAACTTCTTACACAGTTACCTGTAGTATCTCCATTGGTATCTCCCAGCGCGTTCTCTCTCTAGAGATAAACCACACAAATCTATCTGAAAAGGTATCACTTCATTCTTTAGGTGAGCTCTGTTGCAACCGAAATCAATTTTAACATTAAAAAATGTAAAAAGAACAATACAAAATGAATCATTCCTCTTTAAAGGAACAGTCCAGCCTGATTAATAAAATGTAATGTGTGTTGTAAATGCATAATACATTTTTTTTCTAATATACTTAGTCTTTTATGTGAGGAAAGGAATTAATTATTCCATCTGTGTAGCAGTACACAGCTCCTTATGTCTTTACTTCCTGGTTGGAGTCTTGTGTCACTGACACAACGGTGTCTCAGGAAGATCAAAATTAATAGTTAATGAATTACCATAGGCAGTTCCAATACTTACAGCTAATGGTGTATACTGTCAGTAGCAAGCACTGATATTAAGCATGAGAGAGAGACCAAATCCATATAAAAATAAAGTCAATGTTTCAGCCCTTTCTTTAACAATTGGTTTTACTGGGTTAACTACACCTTTCAGAAGTAAACAACATAAAAAAGGTGGATGACAGTTTAAAGGTTCTGATTGGTTATTTAGCATTATCCAGACTGTCAGTCAATTCCTTAACACTGAACAGGAAGTGGCAGAGAGAGGGGAGGAGCTTCAGTAACAAACTGGCGCTAAATTGTGAAGGGTGGAAATAAATAAATAATTTATATGACAAAAAGCATTTATTTAACAGTGCCAAACAGACAGCAAATAATTGTTGGTGCCTAAACTGTTCCTTTAAAGGAATTTATATTATATATAGTAATTTATTTGTACATTGGAGATAAATCTAAAATTTTAAAACAAAAAAGCTAAATTGTAAAAATTCAGTGAAGAATACAGAATATAACAGGAAAAATCTAGCATTGTACTGTTACCAGTACCGTTTCTCTTCATTAAATTGCCTGCTGATGGCTCAGGTTGTGAAAACAGTACATATCACACTTCAGCAATCTCTCTGAACAATTCCAGAGATAATAGCTGCATCCCAGGTGAAACCACCAGCTTCAGGCCCGGGTCACACTGGCATTTGCTTTTACGGATGGCAATTTTTTTTAGTGAATTTTCTTCTTGATTTTGCAAGAATGGGCAAAAAATGTTTCCATAAGAATGTGTGTAAAAATTAGGGTCACACTTGTGTGACATGCTACAATTATAATATGGGGGGTCATTCACTAAATTAAGAATTCGGCTGTCGAATTCTCAAACATCAGATTCCCTTAGCAAATCCGCAGCCGTGACAATTTCCCCATAATAAAGTCGCGACTGTGACAATATTCTCATTATAAAGATGTGACTGTGACAGTAGAAGCCTATTGCGACTGTCTTTATCTGGCGAATTCACACCTATGCGCAACAATTCGGACTTTAGTGAATAACCCCCTCAGAAACAAGAAGTGTTTTAGCATTTTATGCACAGCAGGTTGTGCAGTTGTGGCCATTCTCCCCCATTTTACACAAAAATATTATGGGGAGCTTTTAAAATTAATGAACTAATTTTTAAATGAGTGAGAATTTACATTAAAAATTCACAGAAAAATCATGAGAATTAATTTGGCTCTAAACTAAGGAAGAAAGGAGATTGGCTGCATTTAAACAAATGAAGCACAAGGGAATTTAAAAAATGCATATTTAGAAGATATTTGATAAAGCAAATACAATTGAATTCTTAGTTTTAATTCAGTCTTCTCCCCCTACTACAAACTAAAGCTGAAAAGTCATCAAGTTCATGGGTTTTTCTATTTAAATTGGAATTTTGTAATTGAATCACAAACACAATAGCCATGACTGGCTTGCATTGTCTGTGGTAAGACATTGCCTATTATATATAATTTCTATTCACGGGCGATAGACAAACAAACCAAAGGCATTGTCACAGAGCTGTAAATGTATTTGCACCATACCAACCTCTAGAAGGATGACACACACTCGAGGATTGCTAATATTAGTTCCAAAATCTGCAGTAGCATCTGCTCTCTCCTAGCTTGAAATCATGTTTAATAACACAAAAATCTACTTCAGCCAAATCCCTGTTGGGAGGGAAGAGTGTGAACAAAGACCCCCAACCACTGCTGATTTCCATAACAGATGTAGTATTTGATGCATAGCAGCTCAGTGTACAGTGGCAGAATTATCATGTACAAGGACCTTCTTCAATTGTATTCATTTTAATTCTTAATTCAGTATTTCTTTCAAAAATGAAGAAGATATTTCAATATCAGATTATGGCAACCCATTCATATATATCTTTCATTTTCATTTTGGCGTCATGTAGTTCATTCTCTGACAGACATTGGAGTTATGGGAAATATAGCTAGGTTTACCCATTTTTTTTTTGCCAGACCCTGACTTGTGAGAAGATGAGGCACAGCAAAACTCCAGATTCTAAAAGATACATTTATACTTGGCCCATATCGTTCATGGAACCTTACTCAGAACCAAAACAAATCAGAAACATCTATCACACTTACAATCCTGTTACCATAAGGATTCATCTTTGCTCTTTCTGCAAAATTGGACCTGGAGCTTTTCTGAAAGGAGGTTTCACCCTCCAAAGTCTTCTGAAATTTTCACATAGGTTCTGGTGTCCAAAGAGTTCACTATGTTAAAACCTATGAGTGAGCCTTCAAATTGTGTGAATCTGCAAAGTGCACTTGTCACCTCAAAACACACAGACCCCACTCTGGGGGGGGTTATTCACTAAATTGCAAATTCGACTGTTGAATTCGCAAACAGCGGATTCCCATAGCAAATCCGCTACAATTTCTCCATTGTAAAGTTGCGACAATTTTTTAAAGTTAAGATTGCGATAATTTTCCCATAGTAAAGTCGCGACTGTGACAATATTCTCATTATAAAGACACGACTGCGACAGTAGCAGCCTATTGTGACTGTCTTTATCTGGCGAATTCGCACCTATATACAATGATTCGGACTTTAGTGAATAACCCCCTCAAGGGGGAGGGGGCGAAATATTTACTGATCACCTACATTGTTCCGCTGCTGACAGTGGCTTCAAGATCCAACTGATCACCTTTTCTTCTCTTGCAACGTCACAATCCGCTTCTTGGTCATGTCTCCTCTTCAACATTGGCAAAAAATCACCATGTTAATGAAGAAGAGGATTGTGGCACTGCAGGAGACGAAATGAAGACTGGCTTTGTCTTGAAGCAGGAGGCAGTGATGGAGAGAAGGAGGTAATCGGTAAGTATTTCCCCCCTTCCCCCTTAAGAATCACCCCTAGACAAAAATCAGCTTAGTTCTTCTTTAAGTATACAGTACTGTGTGTATATATATGTATATATATATATATATATATATATATATATATATATATATATACAGTATGTATAATAGCTTCTAAAAACACTTGGGCAATGCATACACAGTATACTACACATAACATATTGTAAAATTTACTGTGGAAGAAATTTATTAGTCGGAAAGACCGCTCTCAGTCTTTCTGAGTGTATCGCGCAACATTTACATTAGTAGCATGCAGGGCCGGTTCTACTGAAGGGCGATGTGGGCGACAATCAGGGTGCAATCTATTTGAGGGGCGCTGTCACCTACATCGCCCATCGCTAAACTTGACCTCCCCCTCGATAACCCCTTGTTCCGCGCAGCCCCCCCTTGCCTTGCGCCCCCACTCACCACTCACTCCAACAGCGTTCCAGCGAAGCACCTCCTCTAATGAGGTAAGTTGATTGCGACAGTGCTCCTTGGCTTTTTTGGGTCTTGTTGGCTGTATTCGGCAGCTGCTGGCAAGACCCAAACATCTGAGGAGCGCCGTCGCATTCAGCTTACCTCATCAGAGGAGGAGCATCACTGGAATGCTGTTGGAGGTGAGTGGGGGGCATGGGGTAAGTGAGGGGCGTGGGGCAAGGGGGGGTGTCACGGGGCAAGGGGGGATTCGTGGTGTGGTGGGGGGAGACCCAGGGCACCAATAGGGCCAGGACCGCCCCTGGTAGCATGGCTACCTTTCTATCAAAAAATTGTGATAGAAAAAAACTTGCGTGGTAATCTAGCAAGATCTCTAGCATTAAACTCGGAAAGACTGACTTTAATACAGTAAATTATGTGTAGTCATTGCCCATTTGTTTTCTTAAGAAGCTCTTTGAATATCTATTTAAAGACGCTAAATGGCTATTTTGTATGTCCAATGTATTTTTTTCATATTAAAGGATGTGGAAGAGGCATCCCTCTATAGCTTCTGTCCACAGGGCAGACAAGTTAATGGAAAAAATGGTAAAGCAATACTATTTCTATGTACAAGTCATAATGACGTTACAGCTACAGTATCTACGGTATATCCTCCATGGGGTAATTGCATTCAGGGTGGGAAAAAACCCCTAGTTTTGTTGGGATGGTAACAGATAATAAAAGTGCCTGTGTTCACTCCAAATCATTTTTAATCACTGATAATTGCTTCCTCTGTGTTAGCCTTTGGGCTAATACATTACATTTTTCAACATGCCTCCTTCTGTCAGATTAATTCATTTTTAAGTGCCTGATCCATTAGTAATAGACCATTTTCATTCTGGTGTTCATAAGAAATGATATGATTAGCACATAGCTCAGTCATCATGTGCTATGTCAAGACTTATTTATTATATTGTTTTGTTGCTAAATGGTTTACTTGGTTGTGCTCAAGAATAAAACTGTAGACCTAGACTGCAACAAAATACAAATGATTATAATGTACCGTATTTTCCACTAAAAAAATGCATAGATTTTTTTGCCCAAATAAAATTTTCTTTCATTTTATCTCACTGACATGATTAGAATTTACAGAATTCTCACATCTGATTGGACGGGTAAACTTTAAAATGCATTCGGATTTAGGAATGCATAAGATAAAGCAAGCGGTAGGGATCTTGGATGTAACATGGGATTATTAATGAAAGATATTTCAATATTACAATATTCATACATTCACACAAACACACGAATTTACATACACACATGACTTTAAAATGTTTAAAGGTTCAAATGTCATTATAGAAAAAAAAAATGCCTGATTCCCAGACAGATGCCTTGTTGCTAAGCTATTCATACATTCTAGGCCATATTTATCAAAGTCAATTTGCTACACTACATGTCAATTCACCCATATTGTAGCAAAGTCAACTGAGCATATTCCCTAAAGAACGTATTGTCATGGCAATGGAGCAATTGTCACAAATGGTTGCGAAGTGCTTCCTGTGTTCAGACAAATAGCATCCTCAACGTTGACCAACTATTGTACCTTATTCTGTTTATAGTTAAAATTAGTGCCTCTTCAGTGGAAGAAACATGGGCACCAGAAACCTGTACCCCACATGTTACAAGACATAGGCAGTAACGTTTCCAAATGTAAATATTTTCCAGCTGTCTAAACACTGCATATTGTTTCCCAGGAAGGAAAATTGTGTCATTTGCATCATTGTGTCCATTTAAGAACTGCTGCCATGACAATGTAACAGTCTATATTTTGGTTATAGTTCCCATACATATGCACCCCCATTATCATTGCTGGGTTCCATGCAGTTTTCTCCTGGAGATATATTTACTGATTTCCAACCTTTTTAAGCTTATGGAAAATTTGACAGTCTCCTTACATGAGCGTTTCTTTAACATGTATAGTGTGGTCATTTTGTTATCAGAAGCACTTTACTATTTTTACTGTTGCGTTACACCCATGAGACCTTTAGTTAACAAACCTTATTGTTTAATGACACAATGTTATCATCAGCCATACTTCTGCTGCCTATGGAGTGTTGATAATATAATGTAGGTTATCAGGGGCTGGACCCTCTCTACTGTATGTTTTGTATTAGCTTCTGCTTGATAATATCATATTGTAGAACATTTTAGTTCTGTATAAAAAATCCTTAAGGTAGTATTCACCAGCTGTCAACTAACTCTTTGTAATTATTTGATCACATATATGTACATATGTATATTTCTCAGAATTATCAGATGAAATCCAACATTTCCAATTCAAAACAGGTTTAAATTTCATTGGATTTCCAAAAAAAAAAAATTAACCAATATGCATCAAATCCAAAGCAAATACAACAATGGATTTTTTTTACAAACCTCACAAAGAACCTGTTAAATAAAAAATAATATCCCCAGTGGTGCAGTAATGTGGCATACAATTAGGTAGACATGTGTCCTTATTCTTTTTTTTATGAAGTAGACCTGGATGAGTCATCTCCTAGTTATCTGGAAAGCTCCTCTTTCACCACAACGTAGTCCAATGGAGGAGCATCCATCTTCAGCCTCTGATGTAGTCCATGGAAAGCCACCATGTTCTTTTTTGTTCCGACGCAGTCCAAGGGGTCCTGAACCATCATCACCACTCTGTTAATTGCCAGAAATAAAAGCCTTTATCATCTTCAATAAAAGTGTATGGCAGGTTAGCTTTCAGGTACAGTAGAACCTGCAGTTCACACTCAGTTGCAGTGGTCGTAGAAAAAAAGACAAAGGTGAAAAGCAAGGATTTTGCAGAAGGTCCATCCAGGACTACTTCACAGGTCAGAAGAGAAACTTAAAGAAAAAGTAAGGTTAACTTTAATGTAGACCTTTAGAACTTCCATATGAATTTAACATTTTTTTCTCTATTTAAAAAAAAAAAATCCAAATCCAATCAACAAATCATTGAAATGAATAAATGAATGACCGTTGATCTGATTAGCTTTAATAGGTTTTGCTGTAAAGGAATCACCAAACTGTGGTCCCTGAAACAACCACCCCTGGAGGAGTGAAAATGAGAAGCAGAGGAGTCTTGTTCTGTGTGTTCTTTCTTCCAGACATTATTTATTTAGTTTAACTTCAGTTCCCCTATCAGTGGGAGATGTGTCAGTGACCCAAGAGTCTAATTTGCATAGGGAACGATACTCCAATTAAAATCATTTCAGTATACAGTGACTATTGCTTCTAAGCTGCCTAAGACATTGGGGCTGAAGGGTTTAATGCACCCCACTCTCTATCCTTTCTCTCCAGTGTTGCCATCCGATCACTCTTTATTTTATGACATTAGTGGCAATTTGCATGGTAGCAGGGTATTTAGAGACTGCATAAAAAGTGATGACCCAGTTGAGCTCCCCAACATGAATACATTTTATCCACCCAGGTCACACTTCAAAGTTACACTGCAGAGTGCTCAGTAGGCCACATGTTCCACTGGTCAGTATTCAGATGCTGACATGTGATTGGCTGGTTGAGTCCTTCTGATTTGCTTGAGTGGGCTTGATAACCTACAGAATTACCTTCTTGTTGGTGCCTTTAGGATGTGCCTTACTTGTGAGCAGTGCAAAGTTTACACCCCAGGTGCTTGTAGGTGCAGAATTCTTGGGACCTTAGGTCACTCCTACTAACTGGACATATCCATTTGTGCAAATAATCACAGATAAGTCTATGTAGTGAAGTGGTTTTCCTGTGTACATTCATAAAAAAATATAATAATACATGTTGGGTTCACCATTTAAATATTTAGAATTCTTAGTTAGAAATGATCCCCAATTCCTATGACCCTATCTAGGAAAGAGGTGCCCTTCTGTCTATGCTACTTACAGTATAGGCACGGGTCTCTTGTACCTATAGGGAAATTTGGCATTGCTTGTGAATCACAAATTAAGGAGAGGAAGGATCTAAATCTTTCAATGAGAATCCTTTTACGATGCAAAATACAGCCTAATAACGCTATCCCGTGCACTGGCAAATGATATTAGAAAAGTGCTTTACAGAACACTAAGGCCTAACACAGCGGTTCTCAACCTGGGGATCGCACAACCATCTCACGGGGATCGAGAACCGCTGCGGCACCCGGAAGCACCCGCAGGACCCTTCTTATAGGGGTTCTTGCGGGGTGACGTCGGCCGAAAATGTCACCATGTGACACATGTACGTGATGACGTTTTGCCCGAATGTCACCACGTGATGTGCGTACGTGGTGACGTTTCACCCGAACGTCACCATGTGATGCGCATACATGATGACGTTTGGGAGAAACGTCACCACGTGACGACACAGACAGGGGTCGCGGTTCTCAAAAGGTTGAGAACTGCTGGCCTAACATATAGCGCTTTAAAAGGATTCCAGTCTCGGCAAGACCACTCGAGTCGCCTCGCCGAGACTGGAATGCGGACATCAGCGAGCGCATAACAGTCTGTGAGAAGTGAGCCGAAGGATTCGGAGCTCACTTCGCACAATGATGAATTCCCCTCATAGAGGTCTTTTGAGCCATAATTTATACTCTGTTATTTAATCTTATTCTTGTTGGCCTAATCACAATCAGTGAATGTTTCTCTTACAGAGGGGAATCTGTTTACAGAAATATGGAAGGGTTACTCTAGCGAGGCAATTTTACTCCATCCTAAAACTGAATTCCATCTAACAAGGGATATTTTGTGAGCTTATCTAATCATTTCTGTCCAACACAGAAGAGCAGGAAGCTAGTTTATTTTGCCACCAAACCCTGTTCTGCTTTGCTTCAAGAACAGCAATAAGAAAACGTGTTACTCGGCTAAAAGAATGCATTGTTCTGGAAGATGTTTCTATTACCCCGGAGAAAACAAAACACTTTTTTTTTTTTCAGATCAAGTTTGTATATTTGTTATACTGTGATCATTAGAGCGGTAAATCTACGGAAATAACTTTGTACCTATGATCACAATACGATTATCTTGTGCCAATGTCTTTTACAGCACATCATTCTGAAACTGGAGCTTTGGAAACGACGTTGTATGATGTGTGAATGGACTATAAAGTACATAAATATTACTATTGTAGTGAAGGGAGGAAGATTTCAATTTATAAATTCCTCTTAAGGACATAGTATTATTTATGATGTATTTTAAGTTTGCCTTTTATCTATAGAAAAAAATGTACATTTTCCTGCTAAAAGTTGCTTTGGTAAACTACATTTGGCAAGAAGCAGCTATTCTGTTATGTGTATTAGATATATTTATTCTATTTATAATCATCTGAATTTTATGTGTTTCAAATGTACTATTTCAAAAGTCAACTATAGTCCTCTAGATTTCTATGCTTTTATCCTGAATTCATACATTTGTATCATTTTTTAGTGTGTACTACATACTGTATAATATATCAGTGGTACCACAGAGGTATTTGCAAATCAAGTCACTTCCCATGGAATGATCATTACGGACTAGGGGGGGGTAATTCATCATAGTGCGAAGTTACCTCCGGATCCTTCGATTCACCTCACAGAGACTGGTACGCGCTCCCTTCTCTCCTGCATGCGGAGACCAGTGAACACTTTAAAGGTACTTCGCCTCACCTCGCGACCACTCGACTCGCCTCGCTTTAAAGCGGACATCAGCGAGCGCATAACAGCCTCTGCAAAGTGATGTAAAGGATCCGGAGGTAACTTCGCACTATGCTGAATTACCCCCTAAAACTGAACTCCATATTCTAAAAACCACTAACTTCCTCAGAACAATTAGGCTAGAACAAGCTAAAAATGCTGGAATGATATGGGCACTTCCTGGAAATCAGCAGGTGGAACACGTTCACTGGCACTTCCAGTTTTGACGTTATGGAAACCAGGAATTTAAAACAAAACACTGCAAACAGCAAGATATCCTTGAAAAAAAGCCTGCATTAAAGGCAAAACTCATTGGATTAAGGCGGACTGAGCTACTACAACTGGAAAGCTTGTCCAGATAAGGGGGGTAATTCAGGAAAGTGCGAACTTACCTTTCGATCCTTCAATTCACTACGCAGAGACTGATACGCGCTCCCTTCTCTCCTGCACTTGGAGATCAGCGAACGCTTTAAAGGTTCTTCGCCTCACCTCGCGATCACTCGAGTCGCCTTGCAAGACTGGAATACCTTTAAAGCGTTCGCTGATCTCCGCAGGCTAAAAATGGCTTTTTTATTTTGTGAGCACAGTGTGTTTTCCTACTTTAATTACTGCTAAGATTTTTTAAAAGTCAGAGTTATTTGAGTGCACTTTCAAGGGACTGGAGTCCTATTTCATACGAAAACTACTACAATATAAAGTGTCACATTATTTTTTGAGGTTGGGTTGTACTTCTGGAAGTTTGGGAAAAATAGATCAGTTTATTATCTTACAGGGGCTTTAATATATGGTGGAAGGGGCCAACAGAGCATTGGGATCTACTGATTTTTGGAAGGAAGCCAGCTACATTACATATTGAAACAAGTAACAATGATATGTCAGTTAAAAATCATTTTATGTGTTAACACTCTTAAAGGGGCACTATAGTGCTGATATTACTGCACACATACATATAAAACTCCTTTATACTAAGCCAATTGCTGACACAAATACAAAAGAAGTAATACTTTCAGTTTGTTCCCTTAGTTAGTTTTCCTAAGAACTAACATTTTCCTTCCCCCGCTCCCCCTCCTCTTTCTGTTCTGCAAGTCAGGCAACATGAGAAGAAAAAGCTGCCTGACTGCTATTGGTTAAGCAGTGTGCTGACCTTTTGGCCACATAAATTAAGTTGGAATACAAGAGATTACAGAAGGAAAGCTGACTTGTGCACATGTGCTAAGGAGTAAGTAGGGCAAAAATGTCCGGGGGAGGGAACCTTTTCATGAAAAACTGGCCAGTACACGTCTCACACACATTTCCTGGTGCAGGAGTTTATCAGTGTTGCCATACTCAATCATTTTATCACATGAAACAACTACTGGGGAGAAACACTTTTCAGTAAGGTATAGTATTGCGTATGTAAAGATGTAATCTGGCTATAGTTCCCCTTTAATTCTTGAGAATTATCACCATTTGCTATACCAGGTTGATTAACCACAAACACCACACAGGTTTTTAAGACTTTAAGATCAGTGATTTGTATGAATTATATTTTTATTACACTGTGAACAAGTAATTCAAAAGGCAACATATATTTTATTGGTATTATGATTGATAACATTCTCCTATTCATCTAGATAACATTCTATAGATCTTGATAACATTCTATTCTAGATAACATTCTATTCTATAGATCTAGATAACATTTTATTCTAGATAACATTCTATTCTATAGATCTAGATAACATTCTATTCTAGATAACATTCTATTCTAGATAACATTCTATTCTAGATAACATTCTATTCTATAGATCTAGATAACATTCTATTCTAGATAACATTCTATTCTAGATAACATTCTATTCTAGATAACATTCTATTCTATAGATCTAGATAACATTCTATTCTAGATAACATTCTATTCTAGATAACATTCTATTCTAGATAACATTCTATTCTATAGATCTAGATAACATTCTATTCTATAGATCTAGATAACATTCTATTCTAGATAACATTCTATTCTAGATAACATTCTATTCTTTTGATTGCTGTTGGTTGGTGTAGCCACATGCAGGAGAAAATGAAGCTGATTAAGTGTTTTAGTAAGGACAAAACAGACTAGTTACTTTAGGTTTTAGATATTTGGTTGTCAAGAAAGCCTAAGGTAAAACAGGTGTGTAAGAAATTCCAGGCCCAGTTTGAATGTATCCAAAAAAACTTTGAGAATGTAGAGAAGAATAAGCAAACCCATTACATTCAGTATTCAATGCTTTTCGTATTTGGCCCAGGTCCACGCAGTTGATAGAAAGCTGATAAAGTTCCACATTTTAAGGAGGGAGTGAAATCTGAGCCTGGGAATTACAGACCCGTGAGGTTTACATTTTAGAGGATTAGTATTCAAAAATCCAGGAATGACAATAAACTTCTAAATCACGGTCACGATTGTTATCTGAGAGATGGGTTATGCCAAACAAATTCCCTTCATTGTTAGTGGAATGTTAAAATGAACTGAATGTGGCTTTGCATGTCTGGATGTTGCTGAATGATTTATTACAGTGAAAGACAAGAGGCTAGTCTATAAAATTAACTATGGAGGACTTTGTGAAGTACCGGTATTTCTAAATTAATTTCTCTTCTTCTCTGTAATTATATTGACTGAACCATCCTCCAACTCACGGAGTCTAGTGTATAGTAGCTGCATATCTTATCCTTTTTTTATTCCAAATCAGGTTAGCAGCCATCGGGCGAAATTTAGTAAACTTGGAAAAACCTGATTTCGATTTTCCGAGTTTATTCCCGTGAGATCTCGCAAGTTTCTCACAGTAAATATCGCAAGATTTTTTCGATCGATATTTACCGACAGAAACTTACAGTTGAGTTTTTCCATCTAGATTTTTTGATGGAAAGGTAGCCATACTAATAATGTAAAGGCTACCTTTCCACTGAAAAATTCAATCGGAAGGTTTCGCAATGTAAATATTGATCGAAAAACTCTCACAAAATATACCGTGAGAAACTTCCAAAATCTCATAGGAATAAACTCGGAAAAGTGAAATTGGGTTTTTCTAAGTCTATTAAATCTTGCCCTCAGGGTGTGAGTCTCTGCAAAGGAAGGTTTCCAAACTGGCAACAGGGCCTGTTTTAGCTATGGGCGATGTAGACGACTGCCCAGGGCGCAATCTATTTGAGGGGCGCTGTCGCCCACAACACCCATAGCTAAGCTCACCTCCTCCAGCATTCCAACGATGCACCTCCTCTAAGCGCTTCTACACATTGAGGTAAGTTGAATGGGACTGGGTGAGGTCTGTTTAACTATATGGCTGCAATCAGTAAAGCTAAAAACAGACTGAAAGCAATACAATTCGTAAAGATAAATTCTTCCAAGCGCTATATGTGAATAACTACATGCTCACTCACATGGGAATTTACATTTTTTCTTTGGTGTGACTGGTTCCTTAACTAAAGGTCTGAATTTTGACAGCCTGACAAGTTATTCTCTATTATAAATCACCATTTTCTATTCATAACTTCTGTTTTCCTAAACAATTTATTTGGGTTTCAGTCTTCCATATCTCTTAATAGGAAAAATATAAGACAATGACATATGATGGTATCATTTGACTTGCCCAGACTGTTTATTCAAAATGTTTATTACTTGTAGACTGATGTCAAGAACTGGCGGCAGTTATTCAGTGCTCTGCTTTCTAATGTGAAATGCAAGTACAAGATGGAACGCATTTCAGTTTCAAGAACCTATATTTCATTTCATTATTATATCTGCTGTTTCTTAGAAGAAATCATTATATATAAAGGAGCTCCTAAGAGAAGAAAAGGCATAAACTGGACCGTGGAACTATAGGTCTTCTATAATACAATATAATGTAACACTACAGTTAAATATGGCGGGTTCTGGAATGTATAGCACCTTACCATAAGCAAAGGCTAGCAGCAGAACATGGGTAACATTTCATGACTCTACCCTCTGGAGTGAGCCCTCACACTGATTAAGAGGATTATGGGTGTAATAAGTATCCTTGTGGTGTGATGTGGTGTGAGTCATGGGCACCAGGGACTTTAATGTTAAAATACAAAAGCAATGTTTATTTAACTTATCACATACAGAGGAGAAGATATAGTATAGTAGAACAGTATAACAGATTAAGGCACAAATACTTCTTTGATAGGTATATTCAACAAGTAGCTGCCCCTATAGGATTGCCAAGCTCGGGTACTCACAATCAGTGCTGGAATTGTGGCTCTTTAACTTGCATTGTATCTTTAAAGGAATCCTCAGATGCACTGGCTCTTTACTGTAGCATTGGCTCTGGTCACTAGGACTAGATCCTTATACAGTAGAACATGGGGGTTGGATTCCCTTACACAGCATCCTATAACCCTTTAATATGGGGAACTGGGCCCTTTCCAACCCCTATCTGAGGCAAGGTAAACCTTAGGAGTTCCTCTTGTGGAGCAGTATCCTTCCCCTGAGCTCCACAAGGTTTAACTGCCATGAGTCTAAGATGTCGCTGGCCCTTTAGGAGGGCTGGGACACCCATGACATTGCGCAAATGTGACTTGGGACTATTACATGGCATGCCTATGCGCC
>WMED01010411.1:0-15785 GCA_019650415.1 Pipa parva | reverse complement strand
TATCCTCAGCGTTCCCCTCTATCCGTCATCTCCTCTATCCAGCGTCTCCTCTATGCTCCGGCATCTCTATCCCCCGGCGCCTCTATCCCCCGGCGTCTTGCGCAGCTCAGCTGAGCCGCGGCTCAATAGAGCCGCGTCTCCTGACTGCAGCCCGTGAAAGAGCCACACTGAAGGCTCTAAAGAGCCACATGTGGCTCGCGAGCCGCGGTTTGCCGACCGCTGGTATAGGCATATAGCAACCAGTCTTTACATATTGTCTGGGGTGCCCTAAGCTCATCAAAGAGAGCATACTGACAAAGGCAAAACCATTTACATTTATAGTGTAGGGTCCAATACAATTTCATTTTACTGATAACTAGGTCTTTATTACTACATAAACAACTAATGAGATGCCATGGTGCTCACTAGCAGAGGAAAGGTTATTATAAGGCAGGAGACAAACATAATATGGAAGCCACTGAAGTATGATAGCCATGACATCACCCCCAAGCTTCATTAATGTGACCCTCAAACACGGTTTTGTTACCATGGCTGCCAGCAGTCAGATACAGGTCTTTTCCCAGGATTGCCCAAAAGAAAATAAATATTTCTAATCCAAGCTATTAAGCTATATCCAGACCGACAGACACAGGAGATTTAATATATACTTCTGATTCTGAACATAGTTTATTGACAAGAATTATTGTGACACAGTCAAAGATAAATGCACTCATTTTTGTTAAGTGTCAATCAGTATTGAAATCTGTCAGTAAATTTACATATAAAAACACAAATATTTTGCTACTCCTATTACATTTCATGCAAACATTTTCCTAGCACTGAATGCGGGACTTTAAAATGGAAACCCCTAACACTTCTACACAATAGTCTCATTTTTTTAAGCACATGTTTTGATAGTCATTACAGGGGAAGATGAAAGATATATAGCAATACTTGGGGATACCCTTTTTATTGGACTAACTCAGGGGTCAGCAACCTATGCTCTTGAGCCAGATGTGGCTCTATTGATGGTTACATCTGGCTCTTTGACTGTGACGAGCGGTGCTCACATGCAAGCACCACTCGTTACAGTCTGCCAGCTAATCGCTGGCAAGTGCTATAGAGTCAAAGCTCTCTCAGCGCTTCCGGATTTCTAGCCAATCCGGAGCCACTGACATCACCAGCTTCCGGGTTGCAAGCCAAACCGGAGCCGCTGATGTCACCTATGTGACGTTACATATGACATCAGCGGCTCCGGATTCAAAAGGGCTGAGCAGAGCCGCATGTACGGTATATGGCTCTCTCAGCCAAAAAGGTTGCCGACTCCTGGACTAACTAGTCCAATAAAAAAAAAAATGTATCACCAAGTATTGCAATACTCATTTTATATATCATTTTAGTCAGCTAACTAATCACTTATTGTGCGTCCCATTTTTATTGTTAATGAAGAAAACCAAAGTTACTTAATAATAAAGCTGGACAGTGTATTGAAGATATTATGGCGGAATTATTAGAGCAAAGAAATGTCAGAAGCAATTTAGCCAGGCTTATATCAAACTTGGATATGTGAAATGTCATTGGAAATCCAGTTAGTACCACTGTGCCAGAAATGTGAATGTACCAATACTTGTTACTCCAATTACATAGAAGGTTCTACACTCGAAAGCAGATTAAATAAACTGGTCATAACAGAATATAGGACTAAGAGTAATTTGGGAATTTATAAAATAGGGAGAAATACAACAAAACAGATTTACTTAAGAAAATACAATAAAAGCTTTTTTTAAGGCTGAGGGGGGAATTCACCATTGTGCGAAGTGAGCCGAAGGATTCGGAGCTTACTTTGCACAATGGTGAATTACCCCCTGAAAGCCTTTACAAGTAACTTTAACTCATAGATGAACAGCATTTCCACACAAAAACAAATTTCTAAACTTTGTTAACAGTTTTGGACCAGAGTGCTGGCGCTCATTGGAAACCTAGAGATCGGGGTCCCTCTTAGCAAAAGTTTAAATTCTAATCTCTTTATTCCCCTAATCAGTCCCTACGATTGTCTTCAATCCTTCCTCTTTTTTGACTATGTGATGACTGTGCAGTCTAAAACAACAAGAGAACCCAGTGAGGGAAAGTAAGAGATGGTACTCTTCCCATTTCTCCAAGTTCTACCTTTGCTTTCTTGGTTTAGCTTAGTTGTGTATCTCTGTATGTATAAAGACACCAAGTAAATACCTTGCATTTTGAGAAGGCTTACAGTATCTCTTTTGCAGAATATTTTGAAGAACATTTTGGCTTGTTCTAGCCCATCTTACTGAAATGTTTTTTTAATTACCTTGGTTTGAAAGGAAAAATAGAGTCCATTCATAAAAAAGGGTATACAAAGCAGCCTGCATCCAATATGGGAGCTAAATATATCTAACCTTCCCTTCCAGCTCAGCAGCTTGTTATCTAGAACAAACTGAGCGAAGGATAATTCTTTTAGGTTTGAACACTAAAAGAATATAAAAGAAAATAGCAAAGCGCTAATCAAAATCAAATGAAACAAACATTCCAAATGAGGGAACTGCTCCTTTTAACTTGAGTCCGTAAACAGCGTTTGTTTGACCCAATTAATTTTGCAGAACAGAAAATGAATGCAATAAACTAAACTATATAAATAAAATGGCAAAGTCAAAAAAAAAAAATGACTATCTTAGCAACTTTTATAATCAAAGCAGTTCTCAATGGGCTTGTTAAGCTTGTTGCAGATATGAGTAGGCGTTGTTCAGTAAGATATTCCAATATGTAGTCAAACACAGTCCCTGGTATTCAGACTCTTTATTTCAAAAATTCAAGAAATTTCAAAAGCATGTTTTCTACTTCCTCTTGTCCTGTAACATGATGGCCTTAAGCTTCAAGTAGACTGCTTGATAAAATTACTCTATACATAACAAACATTTGGGAAAGCACCCAATTAACACGAGTTAGAAAAGCATTATACTCCAGAACTATAAGACAGCCTTACACACTGTGTTTTCCGAATGCATTTTAGGCTTCATTTTTTTATGGGTGACTGCGCATGTCCAAGTGAAGCACTGGATGACAAATGTCAGTGACAATAAATAATGATTTAGCAGTAGCAGTCTATTGTGTAGTGTGCGACTGTCGTCAGCTGGGAAATTCTCCCCATCTCAGAATATGGGTAAATGGCGAATTCACTCCATTACACAACTATTCGCAATTTGGCCAATAACCCCCTGTATCTTTTTAAAGGCCATCAGTGCAGCATTTGTTTGTAAACTGAAAGGCTTACTTTTATTACACAGAGCAGTCTGCAACAATGTAATAATAACAATAATAGTAGGATAACTAGATAGATAAGAGATAGGGGAAAAAAACAGTACAAAAAAAAACCCCCCACAAAATAAAATATCAAAATACTTTGTAACTCCATCCTTTTTAAAAGACATTCCTACATTCAGAGGTACCTGTTTTTGGTTTTTAAGGATATGGGGCATTTACTATGTATATATATAATTTAAAGTGTAAGTAACCCTATTTATAAAGTTTGCCCCATTAAAGTATTGTAAAGTGAAAAAACAATTAATGAAATCCTCACTCACCTTTTCACTCTGCAACACTTGTTATCCCTCTGTAAAATATTCCTCCTTGGTGTAGAGTATGAGGCCATGCCCCCACCCCTCTCACATTCTCTTAAAAACCAACACAGACAGTGTCTGAATTCAAAGCTGCAGGGCTTTTGCAGTGAGAGGAAAGTATCAGATTACTAAACATGCACTAGCAAAATGAGTCATTGTGTGACCTCATTAAGGGGTAGGGCTTCTCAGCACTATACAGGAAGCAAGTACACAGAAATGCAGAGGGGAGGAAAACTGCTGGATTAAGAGGTGAGAACTGAAAAACACAAAATCGCTTTTACTTTTCAATGTTTAAGTTTATGTTTCTACATTATAAATATAATATATATCAGGGGCGCCGAACCTTTTTGGCAAGGAGCGTTACTCACCAGCGCGTCCCAAGAAGTACCGGCACTGGTGAGTGATGTCATCACGCTGGCGTCGGGGGAGGAGCGCACAAGCATCAGGGGAGGAGAACTCCCCTGCAAGCGAGCGCTCCTTCAGTGCAGGCCATGGACCCAGCCTGAAAACTGTCAGATCGGGTCCGCGGCCTGTACTGAAGACAAGCTTGGCAACGGCTCTGCATGCCCTCTCTGGAACGCGTGCCATAGGTTATCCATCCCTGATATATATGTATAGTTTGGTCAATAACTTTACTTACACTTTAATTTAAAGAAAAAACAGTGCTAGTGCTCCATTAACATGGAATTTTAGTTTGGTGTTAAAAGTACAGGAGGGAATGTTCCTGGCAAAGATAAAGGGGTGTGTGATTAGATTAAAGTGTCATAAAGAAATCATTGGTACAACTGCAACACTCTCAGGTTATTGAAAGCCAAAAAAAAAAAACTGAACTAAAATGGAACTAGTACCATGAAAACACAAACTAAATAGCATTATTTACTAACTAACTGAAGGCCACAGCCAGAGAACAGCAGTCAAAAACCAATATTTCATTAGATGCATTTTATGTGGTGCTAATCTAGTTTTTCATGTATAAGAAGTTTCTTATGTTGTATCACATACATGACTCTAAGTATCACCTTGATTCTGCAACTGAGCATGAAAGTCTGTCCTCTTGTAAAGGAAAGGAACTATCTGAGCCATAGGATCTCAGCTGTGCCTATGTCCATTAGGGCATGTCCACACTCTTACATAGTAAATTTGATTACCATGTGAAAGTCCCCAGACAATCATTCCAGCAGTCCTTGGTGGAGCAGCACTGGTTACTGTCATCTGAATGGCCAGTGGAATAACTAAACAGCCCATTCAGAATTTCCTTTCCGTTACATATTAAATGACACCAGGAAGCTGACCAGTTTTGCCAGCACTTACACTTTCCTATTCATCTGATACTTTTTTCTAGAAAGCTCTTTACTCCAGCATAGTGCAATCAGGACCAAATAAAGTGGACTTATGAAGTAGACAAATTATTCCAAGAAATGAACTGTAGATCTTATGAAACACATCTGAAACCTGTGTATGTCACTTTAGGACACATGCAGCACCATTAGCACTAGATTACAAGCAAAAGTTTGGCTTTCTTCTTGGTATTCCCTCCTACAGTCCATAAACTTGGGGTTTATGGACTATAGGAGGTTGCAGCGATTGCAGTAGCAACCAGACCCCTGCCACCAGGGGGCCCAAGCACTCTGCCACTACCACTGATCCCAGCCCCAGCTCTGAAGCATCTTTACCTGCCCCCAGATCCCTGAAAGTTATTTAGTTGGTCCAGGGTGTCAGGAAGAGGCAATTCTGCAACGGAAAGTGCCCCAGTGCTGATCCCACACAGAGACCAAAGATCTTTAGGTTCGCTACTGTTAAATAGTTTCCAATTGAATCTATGCATGTGAGTGACTACATTAGGAAAATTACCGTAGATTGCAAGCTCAGTTGTGGAAAATAATGACGTTAATGAATAAACTCTCTTTGTAAAGTACAATACAATATGCTGTAGCAATATGAATAAAGGGAAACAATAATAATTTCATTTATGAATTTATAATGGCTGAAGACTAAAAATCCCAAATACACAATATGATTTCAAAGCCCACATAAATCCCTATAGAAGCAGGCATTTGGGAGGCATATCAAAGTTCTTTCCTAGTGTTATTCACATAAATGACATTCTAATAGAGCAGGCTGATCAAAGACTTCTCCTTCCATTAGTTCTAGAATGACAGGAAAACTGTTGCTGACGTCAGTGGAAAGGACAACAAGATCACGACTCCTACAAAGTACTTTAATTAATAGAACTTATGGTGGGACAGAAATGGGAATACATTATCCACTAAAGAGTCTTCAAGCAGAGTTGTTAATTACGGTTACTTACTTCCCTTTTATATCAGCAGTGTATTAAAATAAACATACAGCAGGGTTGCATTGCACTGACATGCAAACACATTTCATTCTTAGATAGGCAAGCAGGGTTAAAGATAAATGGACAGAAAAGCCCAGTGAAATCCTCCTTCTACCAGAATATTATATTGATAGAAACATTAATGTGTAGTTTAAGCACTGCACAGGCATGCAGAAGTGCAAATATTCAATGCGAAAGGTATATGTGTTTAGGTTTGGTTAAAGGAGAACTAAAAGGTATAAAAAAAAAAAAAGCTATATCAAAAACCTTACCTTATATTGAGATGAATTGTTACAGTCACAACATAAACTGTGCTGTAATTTTCTGGCACTCGCTGCTTACTTCACAACATGTAGGCTGACAGAGAAACCAGCGCAAAGCTCCACCCACTTTGTTCACCGGTGGTGAAAAATGATTTAAACATAATCATGTTCATTGCAGGGGCCAATGAGAACTCTCCCCACAATGAGTGATGTGGGAGGTCGGTGAACCAAGTGGGAGGAGCTTTGCACTGGCTTCTGTGTCAGCAAGCGCACTGTGATGTAAGCATCGGTGCCAGGTAATTACAGCACAGTTCATACTGTGACTGTAATAATTCATCTCAATACAAGGTAAAGTTTTTAATACTTTTTTTTTTATATATACCTTTGAGTCTCCTTTAAGAAATATAAAAACTCGAGGAAGAAAAATAAATTCTGGAGCTTATTCATTAAAGTGTGAATCAGACTACTGAACATAATTCGAGTCACTAAACTCTGATGATCCTTATTCAGTAAGCTAATTGTTTTTGCTGTTTCACCGAAAAGAGCAATTCTGCTACTGCGTTTATACTTCAACTGCACTTTTTAGTGAAACAGAAGGAACCAGAAGTGAAGAACACCTCAATGACTGTCAAGATCAGAAGACATTGGGATCACCAAACAGAGCAAGGGCCTTACCCATCCCCCTTTCTTTATCACCCCTAGAGTGAATGAGCTTATAGTGCCCCTTTAAAGTAAACATTCCCTTTAATAATATGCACTTAACAATTGTAGTTAATCTCTCTATACCAGTTAAAAGCATCTTGTAGAACAGAATGCCTTAATATTACAAACATTCAAGTCCTTCTTCCCCTCATGGAAAAAGATGATTATATTTAACTATTGTGAATAATCTGTTTCCTCTATGACAGCGGTTCTCAACCTAGTTGAGACCACAACCACCCGTGATGATGTCACACGCTGATGTTTGGACACGACGTCATTGTGTCGTGTGATGACATTCGGGTGCAACGTCACCACTGCTCTATGTTTACTGCCCAGTTATAGCCATCATTAAGCCATCTTTCCTTTACTCCCTCTAAATCATAAATTTTGTTCAATATTAATAATTCTAGTTCAACCATTTTATTTGTTAGGCTTCTAACATTTGTGATCATACAATTTAGCAGCTTTTGCTTATTTAATTTTAACCCTAACCATATCAACTATTCTAACCCCTCCCTCCATCCTAGCCCCAGTTTCATTAATTAATCCCTGTTCCCGGTCTACGCTATCGTTCCTTCTACATGTGTGGTTTCCCTCCCCAATGCAAATAAATTCAGGTTGTATACATCTGATGAAGGGAGGCAGTTGCCCCCTCAAACCATTGTGTAAAGGTATTCCGCAATAAAAAGGGAGTTTACATTTGATATAATATGTTGAGCAGCCTTGATTTGCACGAGTTGTTTTGCTGCAGCTAGCTCCTGGATAAAGCACAGGTGAATGTGACATGACTGTTTAACTGTTTTGGTTTCCCTCAGCCCTCCCCACCCACCCCCATCCTCATCCCCAGTTTAAACACTCAACCACACTTCTAGCCTTCCTTTTCCCCACTTAAGTGCAGCCCATCCCTAATGAAGATCCTGTAGCCCATATAAAAGTAAGTCCAGTGCTCGAAAAACCCAAATCCCTCTTTCCTACACCAGTTGTTAAGCCACTCATTAATCTCCCTCTGCCTCTCTGGTGTGGCTCATGGTATAGGTAATATTTCTGAAATTACCATATTTGAGACCTTATTATTAATATTACATTAATATGATCTTATTTCTAAGATACAATCAGATTCCCTAAAATCATTTTTAAGGACCTTCCATCTACCTCTTTGTCATTTGTGCCTATATGTATCATAAATGATAAATCAGTAATCTGTCAACCCAATCCACTATATGTCAAACTCGAGCACCAGGATTGTAACCAATTGTTCAATGATCCCACCATGATATGCTTTGCTACAAACTGTAAACTGAAAAATAAACTCTTCTTTCCTGTGTTTCTTGCTCAAGCTCCCCCTCTAATGTTCTAAAAACTTCAGTCTAGTCTGCTGGAATCAGTTACCTACACCTTATAAATAATAATGTACAACTTATTCATATTGGTATATTATTATTAGGCTATTGAAAAATAATGCTATTGCTTTAAGAGAACAAAAAATATCACTCCATGACTAAATCATTGGGACATATGAAATCATGTCACATTAACTGGTCACTGATATAGTGTCAAATTATACAGGCTATTCTGTATAAATTAGTTCTAAACAAGCCAAGCATTTTCCATTCTAGCGTATACCAGTCTGTGTAATATGGTGGTCCCAAAGGCAAAGTGAATACAGATGAATAGGACTATTTTCCCTTATTGGGTAAATGGTTTCCACCTAATTATTTTCTGATGAAGGCAATTTTCACCATTTACCCATTTACAATTTTCAAATCAACTTTCATTTTTTTGGAAACATTTTTACAGAAAACTGTTTACTATTCCTTTAACATTAACCTTGGTGACATACAATGCACGTTACATTTGTATGCTTTGTTTACTGATACAAAGGGAATATTTCCTACAATGTGAAAAGCAAGCACATAGCTCTATAGTCTATTGAACGTCTTTCCCAGCAGGGTATATTACTCCCTGTTATAGTCCTGGCTTTTAAAACTAATCAACCATGTCAAAGAACTGGGATTCTCTTACACCCAAGGTGCACTTTCCACCTCCTAACATTTATTTTGCAGATTGAAATTATTGGAAATGTGGCACATAGCAATATGTACAAGAAGGTATTGGAACATTATGTACATTTCGGGTACGTTTTTAAGAGAAATATTTATTATGGTTCCGAAATCTAATTTTCAAAACATCCTGTGATAAAGTCAAAGCAAGCAATGATCCAGATAGTCTTATATTCAGGATTACTACTTCTATAAAAGCCATTCAAATCAGCAGGGATGGAGTTATTCACTGATTTAAAGCCAAACTTGACAAAAGTCATCCACCTGCCATAGGTTAGCATCAAGGGCAGTGCAGTGCAGATTGACTCCAAGGGGGTTAGTGACTAAAGTGAGAATTCGACCATCGAGTTCTCAAACAGTGGATTCCCTTAGCAAATCCTTGACTGCAGCAATATTCCCATAGTAAAAACAGCTATAATATTCCATTACTGAAGTTACAACTGTGACTGTAGCAGTCTATTGTGACAATCTTTAGCTGTCGAATTCACACCTTTACACAACAATTCGGACTATAGTCAATAACCCCCCTAGATCTTTCCACCTAAATCAATCCACTGCTCTAAAGCTTATACATTGTGAAACATATGACAAGTGGGTTATTTGTAGCAAGAATAAATTCACCATCAGTCATTTACCAATTGTCACTGTAAAAAAAAAAACAAAAAAAAAAACAATTATATATTATATACTCTCCAAAACTGCAGATATAAAAAAAAAAAAAATGTATATTATGTAGTTTATAACGCCATACTCTAACATCCACCATAGGATTTTTGTCATGTTATGTAAATAATATTAGAATTGCACCAAGCACTGGTACTGGCAATTATACTGCTTTTGTTGTACAATGAGTGGATGAAAGTTTGATGCTCTAACTACTAAACTTATCAGTGATTTGGCAGACACTGGTTCAGCATTCTTTTCAATATTCACAAAACAGGTAGCAGCAGGTGCTGCAGTAAATTTACCAAACCTGTGCAGAACATCAAAGAGGCCAGTGAATTAGGTAGGTAATTGCACAACAGCGCAATAGGAAAAATAACATGACTATCAGGAAAAAAATGGTTTAGGCACATACATATATTAATAGAACAGCATTTTTTGTCTTAAGTTGCCCTTTAAAAATAAGTTAATCCTTAGAGAATGCAAACAGCTGCAAATTACACCTTCAGGAATGCAATGCACATTTCCCTGTGGAAGTGAAGAAATGCAGTTTGTACAAAGACATTGGAGAGAAAAAAAAAAAAATCAGAGACCATGTGACATGATCGCTGCCCATTTGCGTGTAACACCAGATATAGCTCATTGATTTTGCTTTAGACAGTAATCAGTTGGATTTTACAGGTGAACATTAAGATGAAATGTACCCTTCCTATTCTGTTAAAGCCTGGTTAATAGCAGCTCCTGCTTTCTTAGCTTCATGTAGCATGAAGAAAAATAATCATGTCCAAAACATTTATTTTTTTAAACCAAAAAAAAAAAAAAATATATATATATATATATATATATATATATATATATATATATATATATACACACACATCCTAATTTCAGATTAATTTACTGTCCATGTGGGTTTTGTCAATAAAATTATATAATGCCATATTGGGAGGGTTTTGAAGTTGCAGAAATACGCAAAGCTAAATGCAAAAATGAATGAGAGGGTTTCAGTGAAAGCCAGTAAATCTGTGACTTCATAATGGTACCAACTAATCAGAACATGTAAGGGAATATAATTAAGTAGAGCATCACAAACCTACTGTATATCCAACCTATTATACACTAAGGGATGCCTAACCTACTAGTATGCACCAAGGAATAAATAAAGCTTTAGAAGCTTTGTATGGAGTCCCACACCAAAATAAAACATTGAAGGAGTCATTTATCATTGTCTTTTTGACACGATTGGTCACACTCCAGATCCTGTTAAATACAATGTGAAATCCTTTTCTTAGTGAATGTGGCTCAATTGTCCCATTTTTTTTCTTTCCCATCCTTGAGTCTTTTGGGCTGTGTCAGAAGAATTTGCATCTTACACACCGTAAATTCCACATTAATCTTAATTGTTTAGTCAAATTAACCCAGATATTATAAGACAAGGATTATGTTTAAATATATGTTCTGGATGTAATACTTGTTGCAGACAGAAATATAATTGAGCGCATGAACTGACAATACATTAAAACATTCTAAATCTCCATTCCTCAGTAGGAGTGAGTGCAGTCGGCACAGACATCAAGGCTGGCTTCTAGAATGCTAAATAACACAAGGAATCCTAATTCTGCTAACCTATTTATAGATCAAGGCAGAAATAAAAATCTGGCTCTTGAACTGCTTTCTGACTACAATTCCCAGCACCACCTAGCAGGCTTCACATGTCCATGTGATTTTTTTTTTTTTTTTTAAGGGTGGTTGTAGTACATAACAAATTGTTATAACATAGCAGTAGGAGTAATATGGCAGTAGGATCGTGCACAATTGTCATTCCTACAATTCCTATTGACATCACCAGCAGAACACTTGAAGTGTTCACCAGCTTCCAAGCTATAACAATGTAAGAAAAAATGTATTTGTTTAAGATTTTCTATTTTCCCACCCTTTTTTGTCAATGTGTAATAAAAGTAAATAAGAAAAAAAAAATGACCATGCTTTTAAAGGACTATGAACTACTTAGAAAAGTAGATTAGCATTGGAATAAAAACAAATTTACTTTCATCCAAAGTTCTAGTATCATATTTCTACTTTCACTTGCCTTCAAGCACCTACGCTTACAGCAGGGGTCCTCCAGTTTTTACTGGCTTATCTTTATCCCAGTAACATAGACACCTTGCTAAGCTTTAATAAACCATTATTTTCATCAGTGCAGCTCGGTGCTGCTGCACACTGCCCGAGATAAGAAATGTGAGCAAATGCAGTTAAAAAATAAAAATAATAATAATAATAACTTCTCTATAGGAATGACTTGGAGATCTGTAATCCTCATTACAGTATAGAGCTGCTGTCTGGGGAATAAAATAGGATTATTGTATAAGAAAGTAAAAGCTGAGGTTGATCATGTCCCTTGAAGAAGATGCACCTGTTAGATTGTGCCCAACCAGGCAATACAGATACAGACACACACATATATATATATATACACAGGTAGTCTTCGACTTACGACGTTGATCCGTTCTTACGCGGCGTCGTAAACCGAATTTCGATGTAAGTCGGATCATACGTTCATACAGTATGGTTGCTCGCAGTTCGACTTACGTCGCAAAACCGTGCAAGTCGGAACAAGGCATCGTATAAAGCGTCGTAACCCCGAAACGACGTAATTCAAGGCCGTCGTAACCCGAGGACTACCTATATATATATATCGCTCGATATTATAAAGCGCCGCATAAGCTGTTGGTGCTAAAGTGACGCATAGCGCCGTTTCAACGCAAAGCTTTGCGATGACGCTGCACATGTCGCATTCTCGCTGAAGAAGAGAATTGAATGGGTTAATAATAATATCTTCATTATTATTATATTTCACATTACCTTTCATCCAATCCACCACCTGACTGGGAGACCATTTACTCACTGGCTCCATAATCAGAGCCATCCCAAACTTTACACGATCTGCTCCAACAAAGCTCCAGAGGAACCAGGTCTAAACACAGGCAGGGGTTAAATAATAATAATAATAATCAGAGCTGGTAAATCCCCCTCCACAGTGACAAGCAGAGTATTATTCCTGCAGTTCAGCCCTTCAGGGCACCGGGGGTTGCCACTGGCAGCGATCAGACAGTCGCAGGCAGAGATCAGACAGTCGCAGGCAGAGATCAGACAGTCGCCTGGTCCCGTCCCCTCTCACTACACGCTTCCCTGTACAAACATCACTACTCCTCAGGCTTGTGCTGCTGGAGCAGATCCCGCCTCTCTCTCCACAGCGAAGCGCTCGCACAATGCTGATCCCGGAGCAGTCACTCACACGGTAGAGTGGTTTCCTAGGAATCAGCTTTCCCCACCCCCATCTATTAACCCCTCCCATCATGACATCATTTTCCCCTCCTCCTTCGCTAGGGGGGGAAAAAAAATCTCACTACTTTTCTTTTTCACAGTGATTCTAAAAGCAAGAAAATAATGATTCCCTGCGATGGCAATACTAACCCTCCATACAGTATAGGGAGAGTATGGGGACATGTGTATTGAGTGACCAGGTAAAGAGGCAGGGTAACATAGATGTTATAGCTGTATGCTAGATGGAGAGTAGATGGAACACACTGAAAAGGATCTAAGAGCAGCTGTAGAATAAATGAAAGCCCAGACAGACAGATATACAGACAGACAGACAGATATACAGACAGACAGATATACAGACAGATATACTGACAGACAGATATATTGACAGACAGACAAATATACAGACAGATATATTGACAGACAGACAGATATATTGACAGATAGACAGACATATATACAGACAAACAGATATATTGACAGATAGACAGACAGATATACAGACAGACAGATACATTGGCAGACAGACAGACAGATACATTGACAGACAGATATACAGACAGATATACAGACAGACAGATACATTGACAGACAGACAGATATACAGACAAACAGATATATTGACAGATAGACAGACAGATACATTGGCAGACAGACAGACAGATACATTGACAGACAGATATACAGACAGATACATTGACAGACAGATACATTGACAGACAGATATACATAGGTAAATGGAAGACAGGTAGCACTCAGTTTGCATCTGCCTCTTCATAATGGTAAAACCTTTAAGCATTGTATGTGCTTTATTATTATCCAGTAGCTTTGGGAAACTGATTCCCCTTTACTTGTTTCATCTTGCCCATCACTGCAGTACTTTTTCATTTGTTACATTTATGCACATGTAGAACCAATAAGAGAAATAATCTTGCTTAACCTTACATGTTTTTTTTTATTGACTAACTAGAAAGATAAAATTGTACCGGTTTTGCAGTCACTGGTACTCAGCACGAACCATCTACAGTTATTTGCTTGGCTATTTGTCCCTGTTAATTACACATGTGTGCGGTATATATTATTTACTTATGCCCTTATCAATTTAAAGCCTTTTTTGTCTGAAAGAACTGGTCACAGCGCTGCGTCTCAACCCGATTTATTCGGATTGAATTTTTATCATTCTCAATCCTGTGGATCGAGTGCTGACTTCAAAATCTCAAACTGATCAGGAATTAAATGGGAGAGGAGAGGCTTCTTTAAGAAAGTGGCTGTAAGTTAAAAAAAAAAAAATATGTAAATGTGTAGGTACAAATATCATTTATTTAACCATGGCAATTCTTTGGGCAAATGCTTGTTTGAGACTGTTCTAGAGCATTTATTTAATTGGTTATATTGTTACCATGTTGCAATTTCAGTAGAATTCTACTAGTTGGTCCAACATTGAAATCCACATTCCTATAGATATTCCCAAGTTTATGTTTTTTAATTAGATTAGATCTGATTATTCCAAGGTATGTGATGGTCAAGACCTCTGGAGCCAAACACACGCAATTGCAAAAAAAAAAAAAAACTGTTCGTTTGAAAGACACCTAAAGGAAGCTGTTAATCTGTAAATGCTTGTACTATCAAAAATAAGTTTATACTTAGAAGATAACTGAGGAGAGGAGAATTACCAAAGCTAAAGGCAATTGACAAGCTTTAAACAACATCAACAAACAAGTGAAAAGAGACAATCAAAGAGATAAGTAATGCTATTTCCAAAAAAACATGTGCTAAAGTAGAGAATGAGCATGTTAATTGCAAAACCATAGCTGCGTATGCCAGGATTGAAGAGATGAAAACAAATGGAAATAAGATGAATGAGTGAGAACAAATTAAGGAGAGATGGAAAGAATACACAGAAGGACTTTACAAGGATAACACATAGGATGAAGATGAGCTCAATCTTGCCTTTGACAATGAACCAAGCATATTAAAGGATGAAGTCATCAGAACTATTAAACTTCTGTCCAATAGTAACATGCCCAGATTTCACAAAGTTTCTATACAACTCATAAAGTATTTAGAAGCAGCTGTCAAAGAATTCACTAATATATGACAACATCTAGAAAACTAGAAAAAGTGAACGAGATCAATCTTCATTCCTACCCCAAAGACAGGTGATGTCAGTTACCAAACAATTGCGCTTATACTTTATACAGCATATGCTGGTTTAGAAAAACCCTGGACTGGTCAATGCGTACAGCAATGCTTCATGTTCTAGAGAATAGGTAAAAATTAAATCCTGCTCAGATGTAGGGAATATTTGCAATGTAAAACTGATATGTGTTTGGTTTCTTTTTTTAACTATGGTACTTGCTGTATGATGTCATTCTAAAAGGACCAGTAACAGCCAAAAATAAAAATTCCCATTTAGATTGGTTGAGCTATTTGAATACAGCAATTGAATGGAATGAATGAATTTTATTGCTTTCTGCGTTTTGCTTGTGTGTTTATGTGACAATTCCAGTGGTATTAATAAACGCATTCTTGGAAAAAGTAAGTTCAAATGATGAAATTCCAAGGTACATTAGAAAACAAAGAGAATCCCATACACTTATGGTGAGTGGTAGCGCTGGAAAATATAATTAAAGAGGGGTGGATACCCCTAGTGTGATACAGTTAATGCATTCACAATGTGAACTATAAGTGCTGTATGGTAAAACAGACACTGGATGTGTTGCCGTGATAGGGCTTCTTTATGGAGAGGGATGATTTTTTTTTTTTTTTAAACAGACAAGGACACTGATTTTGCTCCTGAGGAAGCCAAGGATCGTTGGCGAAA
>WMED01010410.1:0-15785 GCA_019650415.1 Pipa parva | reverse complement strand
ACTTTTGCCATTATTTTAAGGGGTTAAAAAGTCGTCTTATACGCCGGTATATACGGTAGAATGAATCCACTTATACTATATCTCTAGCACCAGGCCCCCCACACTAACTTTGCAGGAAATTACTAGCTTTGCAATCCAGAAGGGGCTGGCAAGAGGAGGAAAGCATAATATGATCTCTGTAAGGCCACCAGACTATGAAATTGGGCACATTAAGAGTAGTTCTAACCTTCCAATGTACCCCTCTATCTGCCTCATGGTCATCCATTAGGCAGACAGGGCAGGACAGAGAGGTGCATTGGGAGGTAAGGACTACTCCCAATGTGCCATGGGATGGTGTCATATCATGTGGCGCCAACCACCCTTGGGTTTGCCTTTGTGGACAACCATGGTTTTGTAGAAATTGGGGTGTAGCTACTTTCTCTGTGTATATGGTACATATGCCCCTTGGTTAATTTATTTCCTAAGTCTTTAAAAGAGTCTATTATACATAAAAAATAATAATCACTACTGAACTTTTTTTTTTATTATAACACAACATAGTATAATGTAGTAATCTCTCTGTAGTTATCTTTCTGAGGAGTGTATTCCAAACAGACTGATTAAGGTATTTATAAAGATTTTCTTTGATTTTTATAGGATAAAAACAACTTTTTAATGTAAAAAAAAAAAGACATCTAAAATTGACTTTCGACATGGTGATAAAAGCTTTTTAAATAGGCATTACCGACATAATAGAAAAAAAAAACACAGTTTCTACAGCCTTAAGTGGTCGAAAAAGCTTTTCGAATTTTATAAATATCCCCTTTGTGGTCTAATGGCAAATTATCTTAGTTTTAATTCCAAAGACCCAACTTAATGTATTTCTACTACAAAATGTTAAATGTCAAAGGTAACCCAGCTACATCTGTATTTGCTAACTTTTTTAATGTGACTGTTTTTTGGAATGAATTCACAAGATTTCATCAGGATTTGTGGGTCCCCCAACTAAGCAACCTTCTATATCAAGAGAAAAGCAGACTTTTTTTTTTCTTTTAGCGGGAGACAATTTTCAATTCATGTGACAATAGAAAATAAAACAATAAAAACAAAATGGCCACATTAGACAGAAATAGTATTCAATGAACTAAGAATGCATGGTTTGCATAAACCAAGAAATGTTTTAGACTGAAATAATGTTATCAATATTAAATGATTACATATCAGTATGTTGTCATAAGTATAAATTTCTATCATTATGGTCGCACTGATTTAAATAAAATAACTATCAATATCCATTGATGATTTGAAGATAAGTTTATTTCTGTTGCACTAATACACTGAATGTGCTTCATTTTTCCAAGAAAAGATACCCCCCATAACAGTAAAATAGGGGAGGGGTGATGGACTCCTGGGTGAGTCAGTCAGAGCAGGGTAAAAAAGGTAGTAGAATTGAGGATATACGTATAGGGGTAACAGAGGGTGTAAGGGGCAGTGTGGAGAAAAAGAAGCAGGACATACCACCCTCCCTCCCATAAAAAAGGAAGTTGGAAAGATTGGTCGATTGAGAGTGGAACGATATGCAGAGTTGTGAGTTGCTATACTCATAAGGCAATGGTACATTGGAGTCGAAATTTGGAAGTAATCTGGAAGGAAGTGTGGAAATGTCACAGCTGATGGTAGAAAAAGGAAAATGTCTGCTGGATAGTAACATCTCAATGCGTGAGATGAAGGATGCATAGTTGGCATTACTTGGGCATGTGTTTGCTTACCATGCTAATACTTGCCCCATCCTTAGAGGTTAAGGAATGGCAGCATGGAGGTTAGCCATGGATTGATGTATTTAAGAGGTGTTGGCAGGCATTGAAATAATTAATGATTAAAAAGTTAATTGTTAAATATGTTTTGAAAAAAGCTGCAGCCTTTTTATACCCATCTCTCTTGTGTGCAGTGTGCTATTTATTAGATAAGCATTGTGGGGAACTAGTCAAATGGTTGGGGAGCAGGTAGCATATTTTAGCCAGTGAAATACCTAAGCATAGCAAAAACCTCCACTTTAACACCCAAGCAGACAGTTAAGCAGTAATTTTCCTTTAAGCACAATTCATCTAATATTTAATGTAGAGAAAAAGTCATATAAAAATAAACAGTTGTTTTATTCACAACACCGACACCAATGCTCTGGTCCCCTCTAGCAGCATCTGATACTGGAAACATCAGTCTTTATCCAGCAGCAGCCTTTTGTCTCTCTCCACTTAACCACAGCAGTACAGCAAAGTAACACAGGAAATAGGGAAGCCTTAGCCCTGACCTCAGGACCCTAAATGAGAGCGGGATGTCCACTTCACTCTCTGAGGCTACCCCTTCACTTACTCATGTCGTGATTTGGACTGTCATTCTCCTAGCGTCTACACTGGCACGCACTACTGCACCCTATAACAGTAACTATCCTTACGCTTACCTCTAAGCTAGGGCCAGTCTTCTTCCATAGCATTCCCACCTGTAACATCCCCCTAGGGTCATTTACCCCAGGAACGTCTTCACTCTCTCAGAACCATGACTATAGCAATAGCTCTGCAGGACAACCTCTACCCTAGGGGGCACCTAGAGGTCTCCTACCCCCAGGTACCCTTTAACATACAGCAATCTCTCTCACTGGGTGGAACCTCCTCTCCAGCAAGCTGGGAAAGAGTGAACTATTTTTACTAAGAGACACATTCTCTATAGAACCCCTTAATTAGTTATTCAGCTCACCTGAGACACAGGTGAGGTTTCTGGATTAACTCTTCCAGTATTGGCTGCTGCTTTCTCTATACTATATGCTGCTCTAGTATGCTGCCCACAATATTACACAGGAAAACAAATATATCATATAATACATATTGCAACAACTTTATAATACGCCATTTTATTCAAAATCAGTGACATTTTATCCCAGTCTGCTACAGCATGTTATCAATGGGTTTAATGTATCTGTAAAAGTTATGGTGTACACTACAAGAGTCAAACATCCAGTTCATTACATTTTAAAGTCACAATAATAGGTACAATAATAAAACATAATTGTTGTGAAGAGAGAATTCATTTGGGGAAAGTAAATATGCATTTTAATAAATATGCTGCAAAATCTACATATTTCAGAATATAGGTATGAAATGACATTTGATTGATTATACTGTTTTCAAACAAATGGACTAATTTCTAGGTGCTAGAGCAATGCCCCATCTAATATCTACATGTGCAATCAAAAGGAACATTGTGTAGAGGCACTGATTTTCTCAATGACAAATTAATTTCTTTTATGATTCCTTTTTAAAAATCCATTAGATCTGGTAGACATATACAAAAATAAGATCATATTTTTGCCTGAATTACCCAAATTGGCTTTCCGTTATAGTTGTAAATATTTGACTTGTTAAACAATTGTTTTTCTTTGCAAGACATATAGGCTATGCTCTCAAATGCATACAAATAAATTGTTTTTATTTATTTCTGGTGTGGAAATAAATGCATCTTTTCAATGTAAACCGTTAACACAAGGGCACATTGTACAGAATTGGAGAATTCCCTTAATCATTTAAAAACCTGCTCTGCACATGATGTAATTGCTGTATCTGCAGATTTCTCAGTGACCAATGTCTTTTCCCCATTATTACTATTTTGAATAAATAGATTGCAGTAGACATATTTTAGGAAACACGCATTCACCCATTTCAGATAATCCCCCTTCATTCAGATTTTAAAATGCAATGTTTAACCTTGATACATTTTGTTGATTTGATGTTTGAATGTGCTGTTAACATCTCAAGGGTATTTTGATGACAAAATCATAAACAGAATATGACTGAAGATAAAAAGCTTTACTAGAACAAGTTAAAAGCCCTTACTATGTTAGACTCTTGCTAGTCTCTTCAGTTTTCAGAAAACTCATTATAACACCAAAAATAAATATAAAAGTCCTTAATATTTTAGCTGTAGACTGCAAGCATGTGCCATGAACATAAAACAAAATTTTAGGGACATTCAATTATGTGGCAGAATGACTGGGGGCCCAAGGATTATGCACCTGGTTGCAGAAGCAGCATTACCCCTTATATTTTTCCCACTTGATTATACAGGAGTCCCTGGTACCCCACTCTCCCACCTTGTGTAAAGGGTAGGAGTGTCTGCTGTAGAAGGGTCCTTCAAACCCATCTCTCATTTACCTCATCCTAGTTACCCAGTGGGATGAGGGGATAGTAAAGATGACATTCTGAAGTCTTTTGCATGTCATACCCCACCTTGCGCAATAATTAGCAGACATTTATCATTGGATATGGCCCCCTTCTCCTACCTCAATTTCCTAGTAAGGTAGGGGGGTAAAAGGTTTACCTGGTGGGTTAGGGTTTTATACCCTAGAAGAGATTGGAGTTTAATCTTTTTCCTGATGCTCAACCACTCTTATTTTTATTTTAGTCTTGAGGGGCACTATATAGCCAGAACCAAGACACCAATAGTTGAAGCAGAACATCCAAATAAAAGTTGAGGAATATTAGGACAGGGGAACAATATATAGTTTTATTTTAGGGCCTCCACCCCAAGTTAGGGGGTTGGGGCTGAAGTCAATAACCTTTCAGGGTAATAAGCCAAGCCCCCTGGCTTAGGGGTGGGTGGGTCAGTAAATTAAGATAAACACCCCAACAGTGTGGGGTAGGGGGAAGTAAAGACAACCTTCCAAGCTGATTTGATGGGATTTTATGCAGTCACAACAGTTTTGACTTCAACAGAGCCTATAAATTTTGTCATCTGCAGCACCACTGCAGCTCTGGATAATTTTTAACATCTTCCTTGTTTATCTTAAAGTTTAAATTTTGCTTATTTTGGCTGGTTTTGAGTTGCCGTTGCTGGTTTTGTCTGTCTTTGATTTCTTTGTTGCAAATTGGCTTTGGATGTGTTTTTCTAATTACTTTACGTTTTAACTTTTGTTTGCTGGTTGGATTGGTCTTTTGGCTTGTATTCATTTCATATCGGTTTGTATGTATTATGGCTTAATCCACCAAACTTCAAATCTATCTCGGATTGGTAGTGTCAGATTTGCTCAGATTAATTTATAGCAGAACCCTTCATCTCCAAATTACTACAACATTCTATAAATGCAGTCCACTGTAAAGTGTCTTCATGACTTTGTCAGTCAATGAAATTATGGTTATGGTTGTACATTTTTTGTTTTAGACCTAGACTGTTAAGAGTTTGCAGCCGAGTGTCTGGACAAGGCCACATCATGAAATTACTATTAATTAAGCATGACACACACCAAGCTGATATGGTATTTACTTTTTCAGATGAAAGAAATCATAATTCTTTATTAGAAATATTGTTATGTTTTAAAATGACATAATTAAGTTATATCCCGTGATAATCTCATTTGTTTTAATATGATACTGCAGATCATTTGATACAGCCAAGATTTCATTTTAAAATCCAGATCATTACATTTATGGATCCAAACAAAACATTCTCTTTTTGTCAGTTTAACGTGTTTTTGGAAACATATCAATTTTGCATGTAAATGAACAATTCACTAAGCACCACTTTCTCTTTCCATTGTACCAAAGGGAACTAATCAAGTTTCTCTGCACTCAGATAACAAAATATTAATTACATCCAACCTAGAGAAATTGTTTCTGACAGAAACAAAATCAGGTATTTCTCCAATAAAGATTTTTTCCATCCAAATAAATTCCAGATGATTGGATTTTTCTCTAACTTTTAACTGCTACAGAGCAGTAAATGGACATTTTTATAATTTACTGAAGTATTTATGGAGTGCTTACATGCATATATAACATATAGCAAATAATAATGTAACAATTTAGGCAGGGGTTCCAAAGTCATACATTCATTCAAATAACTACTCGATCATGGTTCACAGTGTTAGAACAGGTGGTATGACCTATTTTAAGATGATGGATTTCAATTTCTTGTTTAATATCTTTTGTGCCTTTTTTCTGGGTTAATCTAAATGGGCAAAATAGTACCTTAGGTACTAGTACAATAATAAATATTTATAAAAACATTTTGATCTTTTAGGTTTGTTTCTTCACATTTCACTGTGATTCACTGTCCTTTTCTATTCTGCTGATATATAAAAAATATTCGCCATAGGAAGAAAAAAACCATTATTGAGAAATAAATCATATATATTGAGAAATATCAGTTGAAGCTGGAAAATTTTCAGTGTTTTCCAATTATGTTCACCTTCCATTTCAGATCAATACCCTTTGTCAATGGGATATCGGGAAATATTTTCAGAATGTGGCTAAAGTGACAGAACCAAATCCAAAGGGAATAAATGTCTATGCCAACCTTAGGCAGATTAGGAAAATACTTTTTGGATGATAAAATTATCTTTGAACAGTTTTAAATAGACCAGAAAGGTGATATAGATTAAATAATCAAAAAACTTTTCAACTCTTATAAATATCCCCAAAGAGATATACACATATAAGAGAATGAATTTTTTTCTCTAAAAAAAATGTAAACATCACAGATGTTATGTCTACTTTTCCATAGATTTTGATTTTCAAGGAAAAAAGAAAATTGCCGTTCTAAATATAATTGGTCTGTCAAAATTACAATTGTAATTGTCTGAATCGCTACAAGTAATTTTTTAAAACTGACATATGCAATACAAATAGCACAGTGCATTCAATTACTCCAAATGAATATATGTATATGAATATACTGTGTATATATACTGTATATATATAAGCTGATGTTGGGAACCTTAGTGTTTGGGAGAACCCACTCTAGCTAAAACTGACAGCTTCACAAGATGCTTTTTGTGGTCACCTTTTCATTGTCTACTATTGTTCCCAGGCATGTACTGTAAAACAATTGTATATTAGTATGAATATATTTTCATTCTCCATGTATGAACTGTGTTGTGTATGATAGACTTACATCTAGATGCAATCGTCTCGGTTTTATTTTTTTTTAGAGAAATTAATTATTGCATGTGCTTTGTAATCTTAACATATAATTATGTACTTTTTTCTTTTTTAAATGCTTCTAATTGCTGCTAAATTATGAGTTGTATACATTGGCATTTTCAATAATTTTTCATTCTAGTAGTTAAGGTATGCATGTAAGAATTAGCACACTGGATTGTTCCAGACATTTCAATATAAAGAGTTTATGAACTCCATATACAATTACTGATTAATGTAAGCTCCAAATGGCCTGTACTTTTATGTTTCACAAAGTCACACTTACTGATGTTATATGGCTGATTTGCTTGGTTTTTGGCAATTAATATTGGCTTGAAAACCGCAAGAAAAAAAGTTTTCTGTGTGTTGTGCCAACTCCAATAGTAGCTATAATTATTCAAGGTTTTTTTTTTTTTTTTTCTAAATCAGAAAAGTAAAATGACCTTATAGGTTCTCATCTAAACTCAAACACCGTTTTTAATCAAGTTACACTGTTGGTTTTAGGTTATATAAACTAAAATATATTACTAAATATGTTATTCTAATTCAACTTTGTTTCCAATAAACTCTCATTTTAAGGGTCTCCAGTAAAATGTACTATTGTATTCTTGGCCAGGAAAATAAAATTGTGCATTCTGATGGCAACACAATTTGATATGGCCTAGAACACATTTTTTAGTCTTAATTAAATAGCTCCCAAATAGTTGCTGTAATCCACCAGTGTTTAAAGCATAAGTTCAGTTTTACACATCTTAAACCAGTAAACTTTTTTTTAAATTGCTCTCAGATGTCAATATTTTGAATCCCTAAAAGACCTTAACTAGGAGTACTTGAAGAATTTTGTACCAGACATGCTGTTGAAGATTAGTATATATACTGAGAGAGAGAGATAAGTTAGGGTAAAGAATTCGTGTGAGTCCACAGATGCAAAAACAAATGAGTATTGCAGTATCTTGTGATAATTTTTTTATTGGACTAACAGTTTTTTTAAATAAACAAGTTTTCAGAGGGTTAATTCTCCCTCCTTCTTCAGGTGTTTCAGGTATTGCTTTGAAATAACTTAAGAAGTAGGGAGAATTAACCCTCTGAAAGATTGTTTATTTAAAAAGACTGTTAGTCCAATAAAAAAAGGTATCACAAAATACTGCAGTACTCATCTTGCTGCACTCCACTGTGATAGGTCTCTGGTTACAGTGACTGAGAGAAAGATTTTAGGATACTGAGATTCTTGGGGATTCTGATTAAAATAGAAACACATTGAAGTTTTACCAGTCTTCCTTTCTCTTTTTCTATGTCACTGTTACTTTGAACTGCATTGTCATCTTATTGTAATCAGTAATTGAAAAGCCAGAATTAGTAATCTGATTTATGGATTTTTGGGTGTTCTGTGGGAGAGGATTTTATTCTGTATGTTGCTTTATTTTGCCTCAAATGTTTACAAGCTTTGCTGTGAATAAACACAAGCTGTTTGTTTAAACAAACTCTGCTCTCCTTGTGAAATACTTTTATCCATGAAAGGCTGTGCATGTGGTGATGATAAGGAACTGTAAGCAAATCATCCAGAAAAAGGAATTTATTTTTTTTCATACAGAGACTGACTCAAAGTCCATGCAACATTCTAGTTATTTATCTACAGATCAGCACACGTTTATTATAGGTGTGGGCATCTGAATAGCCAGTGTTGGTGCCATTAACTAAAAATTCATAGAGGATAATGTTGAAAATGTTGTAATTTATAGGAATATTAATTGCAATTAAGGAGTTCTATAATGAAGAACAAGACCAAAGGCCATGTAACTTCAAGGTAACTTTTTAAAATATCAATTTTTAAAATTTTATACTTATTACTATAATTTATAATACACACTTTTTTTTCTTAATTTCTCTTCTTACTAATTCTCCTATACCCATTTAGACTTTCCTATGTGCACTAAATTGTTCTCTATATGCCATCTATCCCCCACCTTCTCAGTCTATCATTAAATCTATAGTTTTCATTTTCTCAGTGTATTACACAGTTTTTTTCATTATGTGTTGAACTTTTAGAAGACTTATCGGTTACTGAAGTATTTAAAAGTGGTATTTTGACCTTGCACCCCGAGAGCTTCATATTTTCATGTTGGTTTGTTGCTAAATCCCTCTGATGCCCTTGCAGGACATAAATAGATGTGATACTCTAGATATGTAGTAGCGGCACAGTCATGATGTTTATGGATTTAAAAAAACGTTTGCCATTTAGCTACATAATCTTCTGGATTTATGACATCAATTTTCAAACATAAAAGACATTAAAGATTAGCTCTATTAATAAAAAATAGAGAGAACTGCACTGTTGTGATTGTTTGCTATAAAACCTTAAGATAAAATCAGGAAACAAGCTTATCCAGAATTGTTGTTGGAATCCTCTACACGTTTACTTCTTTTCCACATATTATTGCCAATTAGCTGTGGCACCAACTCTGGTCTTGACCTGTGACTTCCACTGGGATAAAAGAGTTCAGTTTAATACTTACTTAAAGCTGATGTTTTCCCTTGAGTTTTGAGGTATAGAAAGAAGCCATAATTTGAAGCAGTAAATGGTCTACTTAATGCACAGGGATACACAGCCAATATCATTGCAGGTCAGGGTTTCTGTTTTATTAACCTCAAAGATCAACTGATTTTTGTTGACTCTCATTTATTGAGAGATGATGCACTGTACACAAGATAAAATCATTTTATAGCAGCTTGCTACAGACCTTCAAAGTCCCTTTATATAAGTGACTTGAACATTTGTTACACAATGTGAAGCTTACCAATATTTACTTGCAAGTTAAATCTGGAAAGGATGAACAGTGTGTTAGAGAACTGATCATAGCAAATCAATGCAATATCTGAATTTTAAATTAACTTGAAATTATTGTTTAAAAGAAATCCAATTATTTAAAGGTTTGGGTGGTAGTTATGCTGCAGCAGTAGCAAGTTTAAACATGCGTAATAAAACATTTTATAAAGTCAGAATTGATTCATCTAACACCTTTTAGAAAGTGGTAGGATATCTCATTTAGTTTAAGATGCAATGTACTCTTGTTTTCCACTGAATTTTTAATATTTTTAATATTTTATTGTTTATTACAAATAAGATATGTAGTTGAAAATATGACATAGTAGTGAAGTTTTACTAATATATCCTAAATTCTGTTATTAATTAGAGTTTTAAGCCAGTTTTAGAAAACTGAATTATGGGACTTGTGACAAAGAAATCACAGACTTAGGGGGTAATTCAGGAACAAGTGAAGTTAAATTGAGATGCTTCTCATCAGTTCGCCAAGACGGGTACGCGTTCCCTGGTGAAAGCTTTAAAGGTACTTCGGCTCACCTCATGACCACTCGAGTCACTGAGCCGAAGTACCTTTAAAGCGTTCGTTGATCTCCGCTTGCAGGAGACCTTGGAGCGCGTACCCGTTTTGGCGAAATGATGAGAATCATCGCAAGGTAAATTCGCTCTTTCCTGAATTACCCCCTATCAAGGTTTCTTTTTACTTTTTATAAGCAGTATGGCTATGCAGAGGGTCACAGAAAAAAAGTTATAGCATTCGTTTCTTGATAGGATAATATTTAATCAGAGTCCAACAATTTGGTATACTTTATACAGCAAACTACAGGTGAACGTCATCTTCATTTACTATAAAATAAAAATGTCTATGCAAAGAAACAGGAAAACTGGTGTTAAAGGAACATTCCAGGCTGTTTTTTGGAGTCTCTTGTCTTTTAAATGACCAATGGGATTGAAAACTAATGTACTGTTTAAATTATTTCTCTAATACAATCACTGTACCTAATTCATACATGGTTCTTTTCCTTTAATTCCTCTTCCTGAGTAGCATGCAACAAGAAAAAGGGGGTGAGCACTATAAATGAATCAATATATACAAAGAAAAGTGGATAAACCAACTCATATAAGAAAAAAAAGGAAGGACAGCATCCATATAAAGCACATACCATTTACTGAACAAATATCAAACAGCACATCAAAAAGAGCAAAAAAATAAAAACAATTAAAGACAAGGATAACCCATGGGGAATAGCCCACTCAGGGTATACAACACAGCCATGTCACTCCATGTTACATCTTATATAAACAATATACACAATATAATAACTTATATATAACTTATATAAGTATCAAAAATATCAAAAGTATGTGTAAAGATCCCAGTAGGATTAGTATAAAGAGAGGCTGCAAATACGTAAGTCAAATTGCTAAGAGCCTGAATGCATTCTCACTGGAATGAAACTGCAGCAAACGCTGCTAAAGTATGCTGATACCAACAGAATCTGGATAAATCCAGAACATACCAGATGGGAATCACAACACAGTTGGCAGCCACAGTTAAAGGACTGGGAAGAGGGATGACAGGGAGGTAGACACTGGCAAAGGCCGGACGCGTTTCGCCAAAAAAAGGCTTCCTTTCGCGGCCATATTGTGTGTATTGTTTATATGGTATGTAACATGGAGTGACACAGCTGTGTTGTATACCCTGAGTGGGCTATTCCCCATGGGTTATACTTGTTTTTAATTGTTTTTATTGTTTTGCTCTTTTTGATGTGTTGTTTGATATTTGTTCAATAAATGGTGTGTGCTTTATTTGGATGCTGTCCTTCCTTTTCTTACTTCCTGAGCTGCACCCAGCTCCTCACCATTCAGCATTGCACTGCCATCACTATGGTTGGGCAGAAGGGACAAATCTCATCACTGCAAAGTGAACGAGCAACTAAACTATACCTGCAAAATCCTCTTTGCCTTACCTTTGTTAAATAAGTACCATGCTGTCATTTTCAAATGTCATGGTTTGTCTTTAGTTGTCCTAGCCATTCATTGTACTCAGATATGTGTCAGATCTTTGACCTTTACCACCAAGCTTGGTTTTATCTTTTTGTCAGTCTACAAATATTTGGTATCAATGGCCCCTTTTTAAGAGCGGTTCAAGCTTTGTACCATACTCTCTTTGCCAAACCAAAGCACATTACACCTCTGGAGGCAGTGAGCCGTACTGAAAACAGGAACAAGTGCAGGAAGGTGTGGGTACAGAAGGGTAGTGAATTCTCATTATCACAGTGTGGTTGGTACAGGATAAGGCTGAGGTGCAGAGTCATTAAGCCTTCAATCTTTACCTTTAAACTCCCACAAGGGGGTATGGCCTTTACCCAGAGGAGACTCCCAGGTTGTGTTCCTCTGGTTAACTCTGCACTGGTGGCATCAGGCTGAAACACTCTGGTGGATACAGGAACTGCAGAACTACAACTTACTGGATCACTTGGAGCATAGTGTACCTTCAAGCACAGAGTAGCGAGACCAAACACTTGAAGCTGTCAGCATGGCACCATGTATCATGTCTGGTGGACATCCCCTATTGTTCAGAAGTATTGGCAACAAATAGCTGAAATTTTATCTCCTTATAATTTAGTCTTTTCTTTTAAATGCCCTCCTCAATAGGCTTAATAAAGGTCAAAGAAGACTGGTCTCTCATATTCTTAAGTTCACCAGATTTGTCATAGTTTCGTAATGGCTTTCACTTACACTTATCAATAATCCTGTACTACATAAGATTACCAGGAACATGACAAGTGTAGCCTATATGATAATATGGCGATAAATAAATATACAGTAGTTACCGTCCTGGGCCCTTTGTAGACTCCCTTCAGATAATATAGATATACAGTATATTTATATATCCTCAGTGAAACTGCTGATGTTGTAGATAAAGAGATAATTCTGCAGTTATCTGCAGATTGATTATTGTAATCCAAAGGAAATACCAAATCCTCCTGTAACACTGTAATCTACAAAGAATTGCATCTGTTATATGATGCAGTGTCCAGTTGACAGGCTACTCACTGTACTGCAGCTAAACCTCATCGGTAACTCATTCCTCAGAAATATAGCGGATCTGGATCAGTTCCTCTAGCCCATGAGGTTTTAATTCCTTCCTGCTCTTCTCTTCCTGTTCTCTGGAACTTCTCAGGAAGTTCATCTGATGATGTCACTGTTCACACAAACCAGGAGCAATACCACAAGGGGAGCAACTGCAGCAGTTGAATTGAGTGATAAACCTGCTCCCTATACAAGCTTATCATTGTTTGGGCATAATGACATCTTTCTATAAATTATACTGCTTTCTGTACTTTTTGTAATTTTCTTTTTTTTCTATTCTTAGGAGAGTGGTGGTGGTTGGGTGGGGTCTCCCTTTCATATCGTGGGGGCCCCTTTTCTGGCTTCCTATATCCACATTTTTTTATTTTTGTTTTGTACAGTGCATTTTGTTAATCTTTATATTACAATATATATTTTGAACTTTTGCTTTTGTAACCATCGGTGTACTCCTTTTTTATTGTTTGTTTGCTTTTCTGTGTTCTATAAAAGTTATAAGCAAGGTTTTAAAAAAAGTTTTGTATGACAGGTTCCATTATGCCCACTTTTCTAGATTTGAACAGGGATGGATTGGCTACTCTTAGTAAAAAATATAGTTTGGAATCAAAAGTTCTTTTTTGTTCTTTTTATTAAGTGAAATCTGATGATTTTACAGTGTCTATTATGTGTATGGCCCCATGAGCTGGAGCATATAGTTATTCATGTCATTATGGCTTATGTTCCCCATTCCAACTGATTTGGTCTTTGCCAAGGAAGGTGTTGATTTAAGGACTGGCTGCAGTATCTAAATTAATTCATTGCCCTCTATATAGTGTACTTAACTGCACATGGACAGAATAGCAAACAGAAAGCATGGGACTAATAAGATCATTTCCTCTTACTTGAAGAAATCGTATCATGAAATAATAAAATGTATAATGACATTAATGTATCCCTTATAATCTATGGTATTTGTAACAGAATTAAATTATCTTTACAAAACGTCAATATATTTCATATTAGGTGCATATATGAACAAATGACTCCAGTACACATATGCATAGTCATAAACAGAAATCCTTCAACAAACACAAAATGATTTCTGTCTGGCATTTTTGCATGTTGCAGAGTTCACATTTTCCATCTATATCTGGATGATTATATGGGATATAATAGTGATTATTTGTTCTTTTATAGGAAAGGGATGCTAATGAACATTTGTGCCACTTCCTTGGCGCTCATCAGTTTGACAAGGATGCAATCAGCTGCCTGCTTGTCTCTCAGAGATAGAAGTACCAACAGCAGGCTGCAAACATGTTCAACTTGTATTCTGCTTAACACGACAGCATCTCACGGAAAGAGCTTCACCCAGAGAGCACCAATATATGGTGGATAATCCAGAGCATTAACAGAAATGTATTCCTACTGTGGTACATGTTACTCAAGGTGTGGTCAAGTGCTATCATTTTTTTTCATGCACTTACTGTATACTGTAGTAATATCAGATAGTCCCTATGTTTGGCTACATCAATATATTAAGGTCTAATTAAACTAGTAAAAGAATGTAAGTTCCCACATATGATTGGGACAATACCTAATATGGCTTTTTCTATAGTTTCTGCAATCTGAGCCTTTAAAGATTAGCCTTTTCTGGACCTCTCTAGTTAAATTACCTGCAATGATTATGGGAAATTGTTTTCTACTACCAAAGCAATATGTCCAATCAGCATTAGCTGCTTATTACATTTGCTCCTCAGCAGTATAGTCAGTAAGGTGTTACTGAGCCTTTTGTGATGGCCTGACTAAAGTTTTTACTTTAAGTTCAACAAAAAATATGCAGAAGACTTTGCTACACGATATCTACAAAACAATCTGTATATGAATATGAAACAAAATCTGTAAAACAAGAAGGGCATACAATGACATTTGGCTGAATATTGTAAATGTGAATGTTAATAGATTATCTTGACTCCCATAGTGTGCACTGCCATCTCCGCTTTTCTCACCCCCTTACCAGACTTATCTACATAAATTAAGACTACATACACACGAGAGATGGATAGATATAGGCCACAGTTTTTATTAACCTTATTTACAAACAACTTTTACCATAAATTAACATGATGCCTGCCCACATCAATTTAACACCTTGAACCATTGCTACCCCTTATGCCTCCATTCCTTCCCTTTAAGGATGTGGCAAGTATTAGCAGGGTAACCGATTTTCTCCATTCTTCACCCTTTGCACTGTCTGCACCTAGGGAGGGAGGGTTGGATGCCCTTCTTTTCCTTCCACTGCCCTTCTCTTCTTCCTCTCCCTCTATATATATGCCTATTCCACTTCCTCCCTTACCTGTGCTGATTGGCCCACCCTGGAGTCAATCACCCTCTCCCCTAATTCTTTCTCCGGGGTATCTTTTCAGCGTGTTCATATGTTCACTAATGTCATTTTATTTTTTGATATAACTGTTCCAATTAAATATTTTTATGAAACAAAAAAATCACTAAACTGTGGTTTCTAATTTAATAATCATTATGTTGTTTAAAATGATTTCCACAATTTAAAGACACTGAAAAATAATACTGTATTTGTCCAGTGAAGTTTTGTGGTAAACTCAGGCAATGCGGTTGCTCAGTGGCTAGTACTGCAGCCTTGCGTTGCTGAATTTTGGGTTCAATTCCACCCTGGACTTCATCTGTATGGAGTTTGTATGTTCTCCCTGCACCTGTGTGGGTTTCCTCTGGGCACTCCGGTTTCCTTCCACAATCCAACAACATACATCTGTGTGTGGCAGAATAGGGAAACTAGATATTAATCTCCATGGGGCAGGGACTGAAGTGAATGATGAATCTCTGTAAAGCGATACATAATATATCAGCACATGAGTCTCAAACTCTTGGCCCGGGGGCCAACTGCGGCCCTCGAGACGATAGTTTGCGGCCCCCCACTT
>WMED01010409.1:0-11353 GCA_019650415.1 Pipa parva | reverse complement strand
ATATTTCCTTATTTAACCATTGTATTTATTCAGAATTTTCAACACAACAACTGTCTCTGTGTTTCAAATCTGTTCCTCCGGGACTTTATACTGAAGGCTCAGAGATGATTTTTTTTAGGTAACAAGAATCTAAAGACAGCATGCTGGGAGGATTTTGTTGGTAACCTCAATTAAACCTGTAAGCTGTGGACTTCTGTATAATCTGGTATAGTTATCATAGTAGAAAAGTGAAAGCATTTTGAAACTGAAGATGTAAATCATAGTTCATAAAAATGTGAACACTGTATACCTTAATGCTGTAAATATATTTTAAAGCTTTTAAGAATATTCCTGGTTACAAATGCACAATAAGTATAAACAACACATGAATAAGATGCTTCTTCTGTGTAATTGAACAGTTCAATATCTAAAATAGACCTTAACCAGATTTGCGAAAAAATGTTGATCATTTACACAGATATAAGATATATATTTATACAATGTCTCTTATTGTTTTTGTACCCAACTTAATAAAGATCAGATGTTAAGTTAGATATGTCATGGAAAAATCATTCTTATTGTGTAGCTTTTGGAATGAAAATCATTTGTTTTAAAAATAATACTGCTTTAAGTTAAAGAGCATTCTTTTTTTAAATTATACAGTTTAAAGGACCAGTGACAAAAAAATGCTATTTAGATTGGCATATACAGGGGTTGGACAATGAAACTGAAACACCTGTTATTTTAGTGTGGGAGGTTTCATGGCTAAATTGGAATAGCCTGGTGGCCAATCTTCATTAATTGCACATTGCACCAATAAGAGCAGAGTGTGAAGGTTCAATTAGCAGGGTAAGAGCACAGTTTTGCTCAAAATATTGCAATGCACACAACATTATGGGTGAAATACCAGAGTTCAAAAAAAGGACAAATTGTTTGTGCATGTCTTGCTGGCGCATCTGTGACCAAGACAACAAGTCTTTGTGATGTATCAAGAGCCATGGTATCCAAGGTAATGTCAGCATACCACCAAGAAGGACGAAACACAGAAACACATCCAATAGGATTAACTGTGAATGCAAGAGGAAGCTGTCTGAAAGGGATGTTCGGGTGCTAATCCGGATTGTATCCAAAAAACATAAAACCACGACTGCCCAAATCATGTATATGTATATATATCAGGTGCACTCTCTCACAGGTGTGCACTTGAACTCCCATACAGTGTCAGCCACTCTCTCACAGGTGTGCACCTGCACTCCCATAGAGTGTCGGCCACCCTGTCACAGGTATGCACCTGCACTCCCTTACAGTGTCAGCTACTCTCTCTTAGCTTGTTTATGTCATTCTGTAACTCAGTATTAATTCCTTAATTCATTATTGTCTGAGACTTCAGAAAGGGATGACATACCTCTAAAAAGTTGGTTTATTTAAACTTACTGCAATGGGGAGAAATTTACTAAACTCAAAAAGGCCAATTTCGCCTTTTTGAGATAATTTCCTGTAAATATCACTGTTTGATCAGTAAATATCAATCAATATTTTTCTATCAATTTTTCCCGATCGAAACTTTTTGATCAAATTGTTCGATTGGATTTTTGGATGGAAAAGTAGCCATACTTTACATTAGTACTTTGGCTACTTTTCCATTGAAAGAGTCGACTGAAAAATTTCAAAGTAGCCAAATTATTAAAGTAAAGAAGTATGGCTACTTTTCCATCCAAAAATCCACTCAAACAATTTGATCAAAAGGTATTAATAAATATTGCAACGCAATTTTTGGATTCATGGACTATCTTGACCAAATTATATGTGTACATATGTATATATACACAAACTTATACACACTAATACATTTAGTGTGTATTATTCACTATCCATAAATTTGTGCATGGATAAAACACACCTTGAACATTCTAAAAATAGCTTTCATTCCATCACCTCTTAATTGTTTGTTGAATTATTTGCAAGGAGTCTTTCATCATGTTTGTTAGTCTGTTGCCTAGTAACAAAAAGATAGCAGCTGTTTTAAAGTTTGTGTAGCAACCTGACAACGCTAGCATTCTTCTGATGCTGGCTAAGCCTTATTCTTTAACTTCTTTTCCATAGGCAGACGACAGATACCAGTGAATGTAAAGGTAGGTAATAACTTTAAAAGTATTGTTCACTCATATATTTTATTCTTGTTTTCATATTAGCCATATGCTGTATTTTTTACATTTTTGAAAAGGGTGATCAGAAATAAATGTCTGTATATGTCAAGTAGTAAATACCATTATTTTTTTTATACCACATGTACTTATTAAATATAAATACTGTGTAATATTATCAGGGCAGTGGTACAAAATAGGCAATACCGGCACTGACATCATTTATACATCAGAATATATGGTTTACAGAGATTAAAGAACAAATAACATTAAAAAAATAACTATTCATATCTAGTATTTTTCTGAAGCCAAAACTATGATTATTTTATATGCTCTTATTAATTTCCCATTAGCAGTCCTTTGTTTCAAATCAAATACCCACCTACTTCCATGTTTTTCAACTGAATGTTAGAAACACATTAAAAGAAAATCTATTTTACAATTTAAATACCTTTCTTTTTTTTGGAATTAAAATGACTTTTTAAAAGTACAAATAAAGTGTTCCCTATATTAAAAATGTCCAAGGGGACATTTGTCATGTTTTTGGTGATACGGTCTCTCTTGAAAAGCCTATCTTTTTGTTTTGGACATTTTATCCTTTTATTTAACAAAGGCAGCAGAGAGAAACTGGATAGAAAAACGCCAGATCAAAAGAAAAACTGTTTTACTGAATATGATTTTATTTTAGTTTGTGGTTTCATTTTTCCTCCATATGTTTCTTTTTTTGCATGTTTCAGCAATGATTTTACTGTGATTTCATTGATTTCACTTATTTTTGCTGTACAGCTTTCCCATAGGAAGTAATGGTTTACAGTGGCGTCAATAAATGCCTCAAGACCCAGGTGCAGGATCTGCACTGGACCCTCGCACTCCCCACAGCACTGCCCCGCCTGTACCCCTGGACCAAAACACTAACACTTACAGCCTAATTCACCATTGTGCGAAGTGAGCTGCGAAGGAATTTCAGTCTCGGCGAGAGCACTCGAGTCTCCTCGCCGGGACTGGAATCCCTTTAATGCGCTCACCGATGTCCGCATGCAGGACATCAGCAGGCACATAATACCATGTGCGAAGTGAGCCGAAGACTTCGCAGCTCACTTCGCACAATGGTGAATTAGGCTGTTAATGGGTCCAAACTAGAATTCATACAAACTGTATGAATGTGTGTATAGTATGCACATATAGAATGTGTGTAATGTGTGTATAGTAAAGCAATGGGTAGGCATAGCTAACATAAGGACAACTGGAGACTCAAATATCAGTTTCTCATGCATCAGCTTTTCTCCCTTTTCACTTCTAGAATTAGAAGAGGAATCTGTAAGTGACTTCCTATCAGTTATGTCATGGGTTCCTTACTCTGTAGTCTCAAATGAGGGAAGTATCTACAATTGCCTTTACCACTTTCTCCCCTATTGGGCAAGGCTGCCATTCTACCCTGACTGTGCTAGCTACCAGCAAGGGTAAACACCTTGATGAGAAACTAAACAAGGCTTCTATATCTGCAACCTAAAACAAATATTTGCTATAGTTTACTGTGCATGTACCATCTCCAACAATTCAGAAATTAGAAAGATTTTTTTTTTATAAAATTATAATTTTACAAATAAACATGTCCATAGTTTAACTGTGCAATACATTCCAAAATTTGCTTTTTGTAGGTTGAATGAAAAATACGAGGATATACAAATATATGTGAACAACATGTTCTTCAGGCAAACAGCTAAAATGATCTTCCATATGAAGGGAAATGGAAAACAGAAAAACTTACAAGAACTCTAAGTGCTAAACATCCAAATACATCAAACAGCTACAAGAAGAAAATATTAAATACAAGAAATAAAAATCAAATACTACTCAAATAAAATATTAAATACAACAAAACACAACAAAAAGTTGAGTGACTTATTCAATGTCCAACAGTAAACCAAAACCCAAAGTCACGGAAACTGACAATTCTGATCACACAGCATCAAGAAAAAAGAAAAATATTAGACCTGATACTGCTATATTAGCAAAACGATTAAGCTCTAGTCAAATGTCACAAAATCACTTAAACAGACCTGTGATTCCAGCAAGAAGACCAGGATTTAAAGTTTGTTATATTTGTGGAAGAGAATTTGGGTCCAAATCAATTTCCATACATGAACCAAAATGTCTGGAGAAGTGGCACTTGGAAAATGAAAATCTACCAAAAAGCCTTAGAAGAGCAGCTCCAGTGAAACCCCAAGTTTCTGGTGACGATTCAAACATCGATGAAAATGAGGCAGCCTGGAAAAGTGCCCAAGCTCAACTATTACCATGTGAGAATTGTGGGCGCACATTTCTTCCAGATCGCCTGAATGTGCATCTAAGAGGTTGCAAACCAAAGAGCAAACCCCCAGGAAGCAAAAATTCCACTGCAATGACAACCACTAAAACTATGTGTGATGTTCCTGAGGTGAAAGGAGGTCCAAGGTTAACAAAGTCCAAAACCTTAATTTGTTACATATGTGGAAGGGAGTTTGGTACTAAGTCTCTACCTATTCATGAACCAAAATGTCTTGAAAAATGGAAGATAGAAAATGACCAATTACCAAGGGAACAACGCCGATCTGTTCCCCAGAAGCCTCAGTTTGACCCAACCAAAGCAACCAGTAGAGAAGATCAAAATGAAGCTGCATGGCAGAGCTTTAAGGACCAGTTATTAGCATGTCCAAACTGTGGCCGATCCTTTGCCAATGATCGCCTTATAGTTCACCAAAGGAGTTGCAAAGCTAAAGTTACACCAGGCCAAAAAATCAAGGGTGCAGCTATCAGTAAGAATACACAAGCACAAAAAAATATAACTACAGAAAGCAAAGTTCCTAAGGTAAATAACTCCTAGTATACTGAATTAACTTTCTTATTTTCTCCATTAGCTACACATTCCTAGTCTGATAAAGCACCATAGCCCAATATCATTTAAACAAATATTAGTGCATTTATAAATGCTTTAAAAACACATAGATTGTTTTGGATTTATTAATTTAGTAACAGCTTAAACCCAAATTTAAAAAGTTCCATTACTAGTACACTACTTATATGTAAGTAACAACAAGAAAGCTAAATAAACCAAATAAAAGAGGAATGTTTTACGTAGCATAGAGGTTTAAAAATAAATAAAACTCTGTATGGATACTAATATCTCTTACCTATTTGTACAATACAGGCTTACAGAGTAAATACATATGAATGTATGTATGTGTAAAGGAAGTAAATAATATATTAAGTACAGCATCCTGCTGAAACCATATAACATAATTTAACCTTACTGTTAATATTAGTCATGGATCATGATATTAATATTGTCATAATTATGCAAATATATATTATGACTCTGGAATGGGAAAGTTCAAAATATACTGTGCACATTTATGTACAATCAACTTTTCCACTGAAATCTGGAAAAAAATAATTTCCCTCTGCCAGAAAAAGTAGGATTATGGTTGTATTTTGGATGAAAACAAATCTAACTTAAATGTTATTTATTATATGACATTAACATATTAAATTGAAGTGCCACAGTATAGACCTCTGACGCATACTACTTTGTAACTGTAACACATCTAGACGATCTACATATAGAATTCAGTACACTAAAAGACAATTATTTATTCTGAGTAATGCCTTATGTGGCTCTGTATCAAATTCCTTGGCAGAATCCAAGCAAACCACATGTACTGTGTAAGGCACTGGTCACGAGTACTAAACTCTGGTCTCTCATGACACAGATAATAATTTTCTATATTGGCCACTGGAGAAGTTGCTTTAGTCTTTGTTTCTCTGTAATGTATTTCTGAATTTGCTTCTTGTATTCCCTTTCTTTTTGACCAAATAGCATTTGGATTGATGTGCAGCCTATCAGAGACTCTGCCTGTCAATCACAGCATGTTTCTTTTTATATAAAGCTTCTGGAGACAATATGACATTTCCTGAGCAAGAAGTTACTTACATAAGGCTTCCTGGAAGCATAATCACTTTCAGAGCTGTAAACTTGCCCTTGAGCTGTCATTTGCTGCTTGTCAGTGGTTGCTGTCTGATCCAGTCTCCTGTCATACTGTTGTTTCCAGCCTGAGCATACACTGTTGTTTCAATTTGATCCAGTCTTCTTCTTTGCTGTTGGTTCCTGTCTAACCCAGTCTCCTTCTTCAGCTGGATATTTATGTCACCTGTGCTTGTAGCAGTCCAGAAGAGCGGCTTCTCTAGGGTTTCTCTGGGGGTTGTGAACTGTGAATACCCTGCAGAAAAGTCCAGCTTACTTTGAGGGTGAATACCAGGGTGCTCAGTAGACTCTGTGCCCCAGATGAAGTGCTTGATAAACTCTGCTGCCAGTGGACCCACTATAATACCCACACTTAACATATTGCTACACTTCTGTTCAAATGTACTTTCTCATTAAAAGCAAGTAGATTAGTTTGAAAAGTTCTGCCTTAAATAAAACCCTGGTGCAAGGGACTTTAAATAACAGAGCTATGTTCTCCATTCATTTCTGGATGCATTCTACCTCTCCTTTGACATTAATTGTTTATAGATGTTTTTGGACAATATCTTGGGTTTTCAAAGAAAAAAACAAGGAATGTATCAACAGTCACTTGCTAAAGTCTAATAACCCAGAGGCTGAATTCCATTATAATAACTCCTCTACACCAAACTGCTGATTGGCTGTCATAAGTTACTAGTGATACTGTAGTGTAGATATATTCCCCAAAACATCTGTGAAGGCCTCTGAAATACTACCATTATGGACACTTTCAGGCATAGGTTTCTCAGTACTGTATAATAAACTGAATAAACTAAACATAACTACCTCAGTGTCTTCTGTAAGCATATTCTCAATGTTTTTAAAGTTTCAATGCTCACATCTCTCATTATTTTACTACTAATATATCTTTACATTTTGGAACCTGGCATTACAATCTCTGGCAATTCGAGGAGAAGAGACTTTCTGTCCCCATCAATAACTGTAATTAAATATTCAAACATCCGTTCCTCTCCTTGTCCTCAACCCTCATCATTTTATTTTGATCTGAACCTAGGTGCTCTGAGAACAATCATTCCACAGATCCAATTAGATTTACTCAAGGGAGTAATTGTCCATGGATGACATTATGAAGGGGAAGAGAAGGTGCATGAATGCATGCTTCAACATGCATGCATGCATGGGGCTGTAGTAAAAATTACAAAGATTGGAGGGTACTGAATACTGATGTAGCAAGGGGCCATTATCCTGCAAAAAAATATTGCTTATTTTATATCTGCAAATTGTAATCACTGTTCATAAATGGGTTTAAAAAAAATCAATAATTTCTATTTGCAGCCCAAAGTGCTAAAACAGCCTCCAACAGTTGTATGCTACATTTGTGGAAGAGAATTTGGCACTAAGTCTATAAGCATCCACGAACCTCAGTGCTTACAAAAATGGCATCTGGAGAATGACAAACTACCAAAAAATTTACAAAGACCTGAACCTAAAAAGCCAGAGGTTAGACCAATTGGAGGTAAGGTTAACAAAACCACACCAAATATTGCATAAGCATTGAGAGATCAATGCTTCTGGGCTTCTAGTCTACTATATTGGAAGATGTTTCACAAACAAATGTCTGATAAGGTAAAAGCAAAAAAAGCTTAGAAGCTATGTAAATCCGATCAGTTGTGTATTAGTCTGCATTCACATTCATTAGATTAGATTAGATTTATTTATTGTCACTGGGAGTGTACAAGTACACACCAGTGAAAAGCATATTTACAGCATTTACAATAGGATACACAGGTTCATAGATGTTGCATCACAGAGCAAGATAAAACACAGTGATTATATCATAAAATAATACAATGCAATATAATAAAATAAATAAATAATACATAGCATTTACATAGGCTTAGGGGGGTATAAATTGTTTATGGCGACAACTGCCTCTGGGAAGAAACTGTTCCTAAACCTACTCGTATGGGTTTTGAGCCATTAGCCACTTCCTCAAACATTGCTGTCTTCATCGATGTGATCAGTGCTTTTTTTGCGGTGGTACGAGCCGGTACGGCGTACCGAGAAATCTGATGACTGATCAGGTCATTCAGACAGACAGTGGCTGGCTGTGTTAGTGCTGCATTAGGAGCAGTACCGGCAAATATTTTTTTTACAAAAAAAGAACTGGATGTGATGAAATGTTAGTTTCAACTAACATTGGATGCAACATTACAGAGCTCTCTCTCCGTGTCACATTAATTGCAAATGCAATAGCATATCAGGCATTCATCATGCATCAAAGTGGGACTTTGCAAGGCATACTGTATCAAATTCACCAATTTGACTTGCAAACTCAAAGTGACAAATTAGGGGGCTGATGACAGGGTTCCTGTCTTCCTGTTTGATGTAAGGTGACTGTTCACTCAAATGGCAAAATATAGTAACCAAATGGCGACATCAACTAAGAATAATGGGTCATGAAAATGGATGTAAATATCACTTTATAATCAAGTTATAGTTTAGGTGAGTATAATAAGGTGACAATAGCGGTGACCAAAATTTGACTGGTGACATAGTCCTTTCTTATGATCAATCATGACTAATAGTATGTTGACAAAAAATACATGGAAAAAATTATTATAGTAACATTGGGTGAAATTTGCTAAATTCAAAAAGGCTGATTTCGCCTTTTTGAGTTTATTCCCTGTAAATCTCTCTGTTCGATCAGTAAATATCGATCAATATTTTTTGATCGATTTTTACTGATCAAAACTTTTCAATCATTTCTTCAATTGGATTTTTTGATGTAAAAGTTGCCAAACTACTATTGTAAAGTATGGCTACTTTTCCATTGAAAAATTTGATCAAAATGTTTTGATCGGTAAAAATCAATCGAAAAATATCAATCGATATTTACCGATCAAACAGTGAGATTTACAGGGAATAAACTCTAAAAGGCAAAATCGGCCTTTTCGAGTTTAGTAAATGTCTCCCAATATTTTCTCCTACAAGCAGATCCACAGAAAGATGACATTTCAGTTCATTAGGCGAATTCACATAACTCTGTTTCTGCTCCTGTTTGACCAACTATCCCGCAATACAATATTCAATTGAGCCTGACGCTGTTTGCTTCTTCTACAAGGGAAAGTGTGTTTAATGAATTTGCATCTGTCTGAGCATAGGGATCCAAAGAGGCGCAAATTCACTTTACCTGTCAATTTTAGATATTGATGATTTAGCCTTTTCAAAGAGGAATTTTGCACTCAAAATGTGACATACAACCTTGGGAGGGGTTGATTATTTTCATTGGAACAAGGGAAACTTAATCCATGAAAGCTAAAGTGATAATAGTGTCTAAACATTATGAATTTAAGTTAACAGATCAATTGGAAGTTTATGATCATTTCTGACATGTTTTTAGCAGGATTTAATTTTTTTCAGAATTATTCACAATTCTTTACATGATCTGTTTTATTTATTATGAACTGAACCTCTTGTGGGTTAATTTAATTCTCAAAGCCTGTATCATAAGAGCGGATAAAGTCTCATGTTCTCTTTCTGTAATTTAAACCTGATAAAGGAAACTCTCTAAAATACAGTATGTAAATAACTGAAGTATTGAAATAAATTGGCATCCCAGTCTCCTCCAATGAGGGTGAGTGGGAAACATTCCAGGCTGAGTCCACAAATGCCTAATAAATACAAGTCATATTGGATACTAATCCTTGGTATCAAAGGAATCTCCTTTCTAAAGGCACATATTTCCAGAGGGAAAAGGGTTTGAAGTTGCTAAATTTGCTAAGTACCTGTCGAAAATGTTCTATTTTATTGTATTAAGGACCACTGGTGTCCCCTGGATTCTACATAAATATGTGTGCCCACAAGTAATTAACCCCTTCTGTGCCACCCACTATTAGGGACCTGAGCTATCCTGGGGACTGAGTGAATGCATCTCTTCATGGGGTGCAATACAATAATAAATCACCAATAGTTTTGGTTTTGATATTATTAGAATTAACAGAAACTCCAAAAATGAAAATGCCTCAAATGCTTTTAGTTATTATATATTCAATATGTGCTTCCAAAAATTCTAAATTTTGTATAAAATATCAAATTGAACTATTTAGTTTTAAAAATTGGCATTTTCAGGCACATTTCCTAAATATATATTTAACAACATGGCTGCTAACAGTAAAGATAAATACAGAAAGCAATCCAATTCAGGAATTTTACTTTTAATAATGACATATTTTCTATCATAAGTGCTGTATTTTGGCCATGCCAATCCAAATTTGATTTTTTTTTATTTTTTGGGTGTTACTGGTCCTTGAAAAACTGCATGGTTTCCTATTCTATACATATGTAACAGTGCACTGCAATACTTTCCAACGACTGAGGGCAACATTGCATCATAAAATTCTGAATAATTACAAAACACTAGTTAATTCACTAAAATTAAATTGCTATAATGAAGTTGCTAATAAAAGCACATACAAATAAACAATTCTGCTTTCTAACTAAACTGCAGATGTCCCAGAATGCACTGATATATTAACAAATTTTCCATTAAAGTATCATCAAAGTTAAAATTATTGAATGACATCACTGACTTTTTTGGCTCTAATGGGTTTTCATCTCATTATTTCGTTATACTTATTTATGTAATTAGTTATCTATTATCATCTAATGCCTGTCTCATCCCTTCTCCACGGAGAGGAAATTTTTTATTGGAACTTTATAAATAAAACATCAATTTAATAATAATAACATCCCTTAACCCAGGAATAACCAATGAGGACTTTAATATCCTATTGAAAACATATATAAACTCATGTGACTGATTCCTGCGTTTGTCTACATCAGTGATTTTCAACTGGGGTTCCCCGGAACCCAAGGGTTCCTCAGGAACAAGCCAGGGATTCCGTGACACCTGTGGTACTAAGGTTAGCCGGGATATGGTCCCGATCAATGTCACACAATACAGCTGACAGCAATCGGGACGGTATTACGGCACATAGTTCATACTGCGTGCAGGTAGGCAGATTAGCCAGGATACGGTCCCGATCACTGACGTTTGTATTGTGTGACAGTGATCGGGACCGTATCTCGGCTAACCTTACATGCGTTAAAGGGCAAGCCTTGGCTCCTCCCTCCGTGACCTGCTGGATATATAGAATCACTCTGAGGGTCAGATACATTCTTAAAGGTGCAGGACCTTTATATTAAAGGGATGTCACGGGTGCTGCTG
>WMED01010408.1:0-15786 GCA_019650415.1 Pipa parva | reverse complement strand
AAGTGGTGGAATTTGCACTATTGGTGACTGACTAAATACTTTTTTTCCCCACTGTATGCATCCAGCTATCTACTCTCCTGTACAGTTATTACAAATCTAAAATGGCTGGTACAGGGAAATTCTTTTGCATAAAGAACCTATGAATAACACTAAAATAATTCCTGTTGTCATCGCTGGTGGGACTTGGTTGTTTCTCCCTTCAAGAGTCTTGAGGAAATAAATGTCAAAGAGCTTTTAAGCACACTCAGTTTCCTGTGTTTATGTTTAAAGTAGTCACATGCAGCTGAGACTCATTTCTTTCTGCTATTAGTCTGAGAAAATGTACACTGGGTGACCACGAGAATATTTTTTTTTGCGGATGTTTTTATAAGACTTTACTGGAAACTAGTATTTTTTACAGACTGCATGGGTCCTATTCATCAAAGTGCAAATTTGACTGTTAGTGAATTTGCATCACTTTGTCTGGCTTTGCTGGGACAGATGCAAATTTGCTACTCTGTATTGACTAAGTGGTGGATTCCCTTTGTAAAGAAGCAAACAACATCAAATACTATTTCATGAATAGTGTGCCACAGTCAGTCGAGCAGTAGCAGTCACAGTCAGTCGAGCAGTAGCAGTCACAGTCAGTCGAACAGTAGCAGTCACAGTCAGTCGAACAGTAGCAGTCACAGTCAGTCGAACAGTAGCAGTCACAGTCAGTCAAACAGTTGCAGTCACAGTCAGTCAAACAGTAGCGACCATAGTCTATCCAATAGTAAATGTGAATTTGATCAAGTAAAGTGAAGTGACGTCATCTTTACAATGTCACCATATTCCTAGTTCATGTTGTCACTTTGTTACTATATTTTCTTTATTTTTTAAAGATCATTTTATGCCATACAGAAGCCACAGCCATCAAACCCCAACTTTGCCACTTTAAACTGGAGAATTGGGAGCAGTATTCGCCATGCTTGGAAAACAGACCAAAGTTGCATGCACACAAGGTAATGCAAAGAGCTCTGTAAGTTCACAGCCAGAAACTGAAGGCTCAGAAATGAACAGAAAGGGAATTCTGTTAGTATATGAACAGAATAGCATATGAAACAACACTTCAGTCATTCATCATGGGTCCCAGTGACAATTTGCCCAAGGTGTGCTGTTATAAATTTGCAGATTTGACTTGGCAAGTTGGAGTCTACTTACAGTAGAGTTCCTACTACTATTCTGTTGACATTTTACTCAAAAAATAATGTAAAGAACAATGATAGTTTAGGCAACTCATTTTGGCGACAATACTAGCTATCAAACTGGTGACAAAATTGTTGACCAGATAGTTCTAAGTCATTCTCTGAGACCCTGACTACTATTCACATGATTATGCTTAAAAAACACTTCTTGACAATTCATGATGTCATCTGCGACAATACATAGTTTAAAGATTATGCATAATTGACTTTGATACAGCATGAGTGAATCGTTATGGTATATGGCAAATTCACTCTTTCATGAATAACTTCATTAGTGTTTTACATATTCATATATTGTACATTACAAATCAGTTATGATCTAGGAAGAATAGCAAGATGTTCATTTCTCTCCACTGTCAAATCTGTTTGGCAAATGATTATAACAAGCTTAGAAACTGTTTAATATGAGATTTCAACACATTTGCAAATCCACGTTGATTTATAGGGAAAGTAGAAACCAAAGTTATGTGTGCACAGCAATATAAACATTCAAAATGTGTAAAGTTTCATACTGTATCACAGGTACATATAACCTGTGTTCCCCACAATCAGATTGTTGTATCAAGCAGTTGGAAATCTCTAGTTTATTTACTGAAAAAAAATACGGATACCAGTAATATGAATGGGATTAAAAAAGACATTTTCAAGGCAATACATTGTTAATGCCATGGGGAGCTATTGCATCGATTTTGGTCTTTCTCCACAAGAGAAGTTTGTCACAATTACCATTTTCGTTCTAGTTAAAGGTACCTCTTCTAAGACCTGCTCTCAGCTGAGCTATGGAATGTTCAAATTCAGCAAAATGCCTCGCAACCACAGTCTCTCATATTTGTTGTCTGCACAACAATTCCTGATAGAGGTTTTATGGCACGTTATGCTAATTTTTACCACTCTAAAGGTTTCCCCTATGTACACCTTGCTGCAATGGTATACAAGGATATCATAAGAAGATATATTATCTGAAATGTCATTCAGGGAGCATAAGCTTTAAAAGTATTTTTTTTTAAAAACTTTATGTAGATGCATTATGGGGCTTATGCTAATAAACTTTGATGGCCAAAGGCTCACTTTCATGAATAAGCCCCACTTATATAAATCAGGTATAGCAACTCTGTAGTAATTACAGTTACAACAGGGGAAGATGCCCCTTTGTATTTTTGTACATTCGTGATGCAGATATCTGTCACTGATGAGATGTCCTTAGCTATAAAATGATGTGCATTCAGAAAACAATACCCAAAGCATTCAATTTTTTTTTTTTGTAAAATGGGGTATATTTGTTGATTATGCCATAAATGTATTAGCTTTTTATATCAATGTTAGAAACAAGGGGAATGTGTTTTTTGAGTTGTAAACTATTTTTTCACATATTTCTGCTGCTTTGTCTATTCTATTGACCTATTTTTACTTTCACTATACACAGAAGCGGCTCTGGCCTTATTGGCACCCTAGGCAACCTCCCACCTGGCACCCCCCCGTGCTGCCCCCCACGATGCGCGCCCTGCCCCGTGCCCCCCTTGCCCCCACTCACCTCCAACATTGCTAGTTGAAAAAAAACATGCACGCGAGCGCCCCCCTGTACACCCGGCGCCCCTAGCATCTGCCTAGACTGCCTAATGGGAGAGCTGGTCCTGACTATACACTATTTCCTTGTAAACCTCTTAGCTGTGAACTAATATAGCGCTGATCACTTTTTTTGAGATCACCTAATACGTGATATTCCTTGTAAAGGTTTTATGGTATCTTCCAATTCCTTGATCCTGTATGGTGCACTTCGAGCAGTCCAATGCTACAATTATTGATTAAACTAAGGTTTTCTTTGGAGAGTTGACACTGACTGTGACAGTGCAGACCATCTTCATAATTAATTGAAATCTTCAGACTCTCAATATTGCTTATAAGGTTAGCAAGGTTGAATAGTAATTACATTATTTATCATCAAACATCCACATGACCAGCCAGTCCAACATTTATACCTAAAGATACCTATGCATACAGACCAGTTTCTAAACTTGGTCAATTTAGACAAAATGAGTCCCCGGTCTCTGTATGTATTTGTTCCAAGTGATTAACATTCCTCAAAGATCATCCTCTGACTGCGAAAACAATGTTTTAAGAAGCCTTTATTGGTGATTTTGCCAGCAAAACTGGAGCCCCTGTATTTCAGCAGAAATGTATACAATCACTCTGTTTCTAGGAGCAGATGCACAAGGCACTGAACTACAAGTGGTCAACTTGTACACCTCTCCAATCACAAGCATATTTGATCACCCCACTGTCTCTTTGTTCTGGGTAGTGCTCAGCCTAAGGGGCAGGGACAGTTTTGCTAGGGAAGACTGGGGTTGAACAGTTGTACCTGGTTATTGCCCTGATGCAACTGCCCTGATGCAATTCTATCATTCTTCTGGCTTGAGCATAACTGGAACACTCAACAGTATATTAAAATGTTCCTACTTAAGGCTGAATAGCACAAGTTTCTTTCATTTTATCCACAGTCTGAATTCTCAGACATTCTAAGTATCTGGATGCGTATTTCTGGCTTCACGTCCTCTAAAATTCACTCTAGTTTCTCTCTTCACTTTCTTAACCAAACCTCACTTTGACATTTTTTGTGCTAAGACACCATCCATAATATTACGTCCTTAGAGATCGAACTTACTTCAAAGCCTCTCTTGATATTTTGCTACATTAAACTGAGAATCCTGGAAGACAGAAATGGTTTCTTTATAATAGCAAAAACACCGTCTCAGATTCAAGAGCTGCAGATTTTAACTTAACCACAAAATATAAAGCAATAACAATCATAGACACAGAGTATCATTCAAAAACCTTTAGTCCTGGGTATTCTGTCTACTTTCTTAGAAGTAAAGCATGTTTATGGCCCCAAAACTGTATTAGTCTGTGTCGCACATGTTGTCTTTGCTTGTTAAAGCAGTTATGAGAGTGTTCTCAAAGGGGCAACTGAGACAGCTGAAAAATGAGCTGTCTCAACATTTACAGGAAAATTAGCGAACGTATTTAATACTTCACCTCCTTCCCAGAATATTAGTCTCAGCTCAAACTGACCAAATTTATGCATATTTTTTTTTTGCCAAAATATTAATAGTATCTAAAAAAAACCCCATAAAACCTATATAAGCATTCCTACAGGAGTTATTTACAAAGACTATTGGTCATTTCGATTAGTTTCACCCCATTTTGCTGTCAATTTTCATTTCCTTCTTTGTTTCAATTTTGCTGATTTACGGTATAAAGGATCGATTAAAAAATAATCTTCCCAATGGAAATAAATCATTATTAATAAATATCAGTCAGTTGAAAGTGGCACATTTTTTAGTGCTTTTCTATTAGGTTCGCCTTCCATTACAAATCAATATCGATACCCTTGTGTGATGAATATTACTTACCGGCGTCCTACGATCTAGCGCTGGTCTCCTGGTCTGCTGCAGGGCTTGCACATGACACAGGTGCGTCGCGGTCGTGCACCTTAGACGTGGCTCAGCGCAATCATGTGATCTGCTCCTATAGTATAAAAAAGAGCTTGCCTAGAGTATCTGCACCCAATTATTAGACTCTTTTTGCGATCCTGGGTGCTACTATTTACTGTGTTTATCTGTGTCTGACCTTGACCTGTATATTAAACCATTCTGTCTTCTGCCCATCCTGACCCTTGGCTTTGTTCCTGACTTTGATCCTGTGCTGCCTGCCCCAACTTGTTCCAGTTTTGACTATGGTTTTCTCTCTACACATCTGTTTCAGTAGCCTGTGCTTCACAGTCCTAAGGGCCACGACCTTGGTGTCTCTGCTGCTAAGTCCTAACGCCTAAAGTCCTAACTTGCGGGGGCTCTAGGTGAAAACCAGAGGCACCTTAGACTCCACGCCTTAGGTTCTTTCTCAGTCCCTTCCTGCCAGGTTGCCTTTGATAGCTGCTACCTCCTACTTCTCTCTCATCTCTGTACCAGTCTTTACACCTTGTCCCCTTGTTTGAAAAGGAAATCTTTTTGACTGTGGATAAGTGACAGGACCAACTCACTAGGGAATAATGGCCAGTCTGAAGCAGGCAAAGATTTTTCTGGGTGGTAAAAGTGTCTTTGAACAGCTTAGTGAATACGAGAAAACAGTGATATTGTTAAAGTAAATAGTTTTATATAGCGGCTACAAAACTGTAGTAAAATAAAGTTAGGAATACACATTCAACTTAACGTCTCTATAGTCATTTTCAGATTGGATTCTTATGTGTTTGTAGAGGGTTAATGGTCATATAATTATTAAACATTAATAGTCCCCTTTACCTCTTATTCTTATGAGTGTTCATCTACAGTTCATTAATTGTTATCTACTGCCATTGGGGAAATATGTGTAAGGTCCCTCTATACTTATACGTAATCCAGATATTATACCATTGTATACCATTGTTGTGGTAGAAAAAGTTCTAACCCCCATGGAACATATATTCCAGTTGGGTGAACTCACTATACAACGAGCTGGGCAATAAAGTTTCCTAAAACAAATTAACTTCGTTTAGCTCATTGCTGGGTGACATACTTTCCATAACACATAACAGAGCAAGTGGAAAGAGACAACAATTTGAACCGATTAACTAAGTAGAACAAATAAGTATTGTTCCATTGTATAACTAAAGTCTCCAATGCCCATCTTGTATTTTACTGAATCAAAATATGTATACTATGCATATCTGATATAGCATTGAATACAAAGGTCCACTGGAAATCTTTTGACATTAATCATAGATTTATTTGCCTTTTTTATTTTCTTTCTAGATAATTTAACTCTTTAAGGAGGCAGGGGATTTGCCCTGCAACCAGCTGAGCTCTTTGTTTCTACAATGAAATGAAGAGCACAACATTGCTACTGCAAGGATTTAGACCTGCCCACCCCAAATGTGTTGTGCCTATGGCACAGGTTCTCTCTGCATGTGAAAGCTGGTGCAGGAGTTTATCAGTGCTGCCTACCCAATCATTCTGCTTCAGATGAAACATCTACTGGGGAGAAACGCTTTTCAGTAAGGTATAGTACTGCATATGTAAAGATGTAATCTGACTATAGTTCTCCTTTAATGTCTTCTCTCTTACCCCCAGTACATACATGCACAGTAGTGGTATTGGAACCTAATACCACACTTCTGCTCTAGCTAGCACTGGCGATAAAGGAGAGGAGGAAGAACTTTAGGGTGAAATTTATTAAACTTGAAAAGGCTGATTTCACTTTTTCGAGTTTATTCCCTATAAATTACGCTGTTTGATCGGTAAATATTGATTGATATTTTTCAATTGATATTTACAGATCTGAACTTTTCAATCAAATTTTTTTTGTTGGATTTTTCAGTGGAACAGCAGCTATACTTTACATTAGTTCTTTGGCTACTTTTCCATCGAAAAATCCAATCGGAAAGTTTCAATTGGTAAAAAATCTATAGAAAAATATTGATTGATATTTACCGATCAAACAGCAATATTTACACGGAATAAACTTGAAAAGGTGAACTTGGGAAATCGGCCTTTTCAAACTTAATAAATTTTGCCCAAATTTAATGGATCACAACACTGAAATCTGATGGAAAAAGAATAGCTGGAGCAAGACATGGGGGAGAAAAGTACGGTGGCTCAGTGGTTAGCACTTCTGCCTTGCACTGCTGGGTTTTGGGTTCAGTTCCACCCTGGACTTGGGGGGTAATTCAACAAAGTGGGAACTCACCTTGCGATCCTTCGATTCACCTCACCAAAATGGTTACGCGCTCGCTTCTCTCCTACAGGCAGACATCACCGAATGCTTTAAAGGTACTGGAGTCGGATTCGCCTCACTTCACGACCAATCAGTCACCTCGCTAAGACTGGAATACCTTTAAAGCGTTCGCTGATGTCCGCCTGTAGGAGAGAAGTGAGCGCGTAACCATTTTGGTGAGGTGAATCAAAGGATCGCAAGGTAAGTTCGCACTTTGCTGAATTACCCCCCTTGGAGTTTGTATGTTCTCCCCTTACTTGCGTAGGTTAAATCCCATAATCCAAAAACATACTACATAGGTTAAGTGGGTGTGTGACTGAATATGGAAACTAGATTGTAAGTTCCGTGGGGCAGAGATTGAAGTGAATAATGAATTTCTGTAAAGCGCTGCGTAATATATCAGCGCTATATAAATGAATAAATACAATACAATATAATGGTAGGTATGTTTAGTTCTCCCTTCTTTAAAAGCCATAATCACAAAGGCAGGGAATGGACAAAAGCAGTAGATCTCACACTTTATCACATTTTGACCATTTTTAAGCAATGATTTCTATATATAAGGAAATAAAATATAAAAATCACCATTTTTTTTTTTAACTTTGAAAAACATATCTTTAAAAGTGTGTCAAATGTATTGATATTTTCTTAAGCATTGATTTATGGTAGTTTTTAAATATCATGAATGAATTTTCCTAGAAGCAGTGGATGAAACGTGTAACTTTACTATTTTTTTACCGGAAAGAAGAACAAAATGACCTGCCAAAGAATTCATAATCCAAACTTTTATTTCAATGAAAAATCTTTTTTTTTTTTTTTTTTTTTATACACTTGAAAATAATTTAACATATTTCAACAATTATGACATGTAAAAAAAATACCAGGCTAGATTTCTATTAAATGTCTCCTGGGCAATGGTCCGATTTCTATTTGGCCAGACCCATATCTCAGTAGAGAAACTGTAAAAAATGTATCCCTCCCTCTTAACATCAGATAAATAATTTCCAGCGCGGAACATTGCCAATGAAATGTGCAACATTTAGAACATATGCAATATAGGTGTGAATTACAGTTCTATGCAATTACAAATGGAAATATGTATAACATGCGGAGATCCCGGTCCACCTCTATGGGTTGGGGAGTGTGTGACAAGCACTCTCGGAACGCATGGAACAGGGAGAATAAAGTCTTTTTTCAGCAGATGTACGAAATACTATGTGAAATCTTACATCCATGGAACGTAGCTCCAATTATTCCTTGTTATCACGGGAAGTTAGTGCCGTAAAAAATGGAATTAGTATTAAAACATAAATGATATATCATTGGCGCTAAAAACGTAGTATAAGCTCTGTGCAACCCCACAGTTTTTAAAAATGTGCAAGCGTTCACCAAAATGAAAAAGTATTTATGTTTGCTCCTATTTAAACTGAAGTTCAGAAGGTAATTTGCTGGTGAAAGCAGTGCTGCTATATACTAATTACACACACATATAAGTAACAATTGGTAGATTTTGGTGTCTCTGTTATCCACAAAATCACCATTTCTACTAATGGGTGTTAGCAAGTCCCATTCCTTATGTTAGAGCTCCCCCTTGTGGCATTTAGTAAAAAAGCAACAGCTATGAGAGAGCGAAAGAGAGAGAGAGTTACAATTAGATCCCACCCTAACCTATATAAGCTAGTGAAGGGGAGGGCCCCGGGTGCACGGTGTTACTGCTGCAGGGTTCCCACCCTCCTGGTGGGGATCTGGAAGAATCTTAGGGAACTAAGAGATGTTAGATCTATGTGAGCTTGCTGCAGAAGGTGAGTGTATGTAGTGGAGGTTATCTACCTGAGTAGGCTGAGACCCCCAACAGGAGTGGCAGAGGGGCTTAGAGGCCTGATGGTGATTTCAGCTTAGGGACTGCTGACTGGTAGGTTTAGGGACCAGGGATTAGCCCACTCGAAGAAGGAGATCCCTGAGAGGTCTGGCCCTTGGTGATTTGGGGAGCTACCAAAAGGGTCCCGCTCTAAGGCTCACATGCAGACTGCCTGGTGGTGTCTGCTAAGGTAACTATATATCTATATACATGTATGCCCTAAGTATGCAGCTAAGTGTGATGTGAAGTAACTGCTGTACTTGTAACTGCCTTATATGTACTGACCCGCCAAAGTGCCACATTTATGTTATTTATCGAATTACTTGTTAATAAATATGAGTGCACGGTTTAAGCAAGAACCACTGGCGCCTCTCATACTTGATTCTCTAAGAGGTACCCCCCTACAGGCAAGCGGGGCCTATCCCCCTGGGATGTGAGCTGGTCTGGTATTGTGAGATGTACCTGTGAGTGGAGTATTAATATGTACTGCCTAACAATACCGTTACATATACAATAATTTACACACAAGCACACACACATATATAATAATAGAAATATTATATATATATATATATATATACAGTTTATATATATAATTTGATGCAGTCAAACACTTGGTAAATATGCTAAAGTTGTATGGTTTTGCATGCAACAATCCGCCATACGGTGTTCTATTGGTTGCAAATTTGCTACATTGCAGAGTTTGATGAATATGTGAAGTTGGGAAAGTGGTGAATGGATGTGAAATATGCGCAAATGAGATGCCTGAAATGGAGGACACTACTTATTTATGATTTCAGGGAGGGAAATGTTTCAGACCCATAAATTAGCTAAATGTGGGAAGCTCTGGCTAAATGCAAGATGAGGTTTTCAGATAATTTAGTTAGGTTAGATCACCTTAAAAATATTCTGGACTAATTCCACTACTTTACCATAGAGAATAATGAGTTCAATTCATCTCACCCCAGTATGGACGTATTTAAAAAATGTTCACAATATCGTCTAAAGTGCTCATAATTTAACATTTTTGGAGCAATTTATAAGAATTGTCTGCCTGTTCAACAAGTGTAATCTCTTAGTCAATAGTGAACAGTGAATTTGTGACTATTTTAGCAATTCAACTCGAATTGTAGCAGGTAAATTCTCACTTTAGTCAATGTGAAAACATGAGACCAGTAGGCTTCACATGAGACCAGTATTCTTCAGATGAGACCATTATTCTTCACATGAGACCAGTAGGCTTCACATGAGACCAGTATTCTTCAGATGAGACCAGTATTCTTCAGATGAGACCATTTTTCTTCACATGAGACCAGTAGGCTTCACATGAAACCAGTAGGCTTCACATGAGACGAGTAGGCTTCACATGAGATCAGTAGGCTTCACACGAAACCAGTAGGCTTCACACGAAACCAGTAGGCTTCACACGAGACCAGTAGGCTTCACATGAGACCAGTAGGCTTCACATGAGACCAGTAGGCTTCACATGAGACCAGTAGGCTTCACATGAGACCATTATTCTTCACATGAGACCAGTAGGCTTCACATGAAACCAGTAGGCTTCACATGAAACCAGTAGGCTTCACATGAGACCAGTAGGCTTCACATGAGACCAGTAGGCTTCACAAGAGATCAGTAGGCTTCACACGAAACCAGTAGGCTTCACACGAGACCAGTAGGCTTCACACGAGACCAGTAGGCTTCACATGAGACCAGTAGGCTCCACATGAGACCAGTAGGCTTCACATGAGACCAGTAGGCTTCACAGACATTCTGTAACTTTCTAATAATGATTCTAAAAAAAAATCCTTTATCTGAACCTTCACATTCAACTGTAGAAGTAAAAAAAAAAAATCTATCCATATTTGGAAACCATCAACGGTCACTCAACCCACTCTTTAGCATTTCATGCCGTCCTAAGGGTTCTCTTAGTAATTGGAACTAAGTACAAGTTTATATCAGTCGTCACCTCCCTGTTCATTAGCTACTGTGAGTTTGTAGGAAAAATCTACATGTGCTGCTCAAATGTCCATATCACTTTCACGTCACTGTAATAAATACACAAAGCAAGAAGCTCTGTCCTCACAAGTAGGCAATGTAACTCTAGTTGATAATCTCTTTTTTTTTTTTTAACTTTCTCCCAAGTTCACATGCAGTTTGCAGACAAGGCATGACTGTAAATGACTATAAAAGGTCAGATTCTTCCTAACAACCTACTTTAAATTATCCACAATAGGGTTTTTTTTTTCACTTTATTTACAGTGTCCTTTTTTTCTCTCTCAAAGAAATGTGGACTGCTCTACAGCTAAAGGTAACTTTATTTTGTTGTAGCAGTTTCATCGGGTTCTTTTATATAATAAAATGAATTGAATTTCTTAAAGGACCCAAGGAATTAAGTTTATCTTTAAATTCTTTTCAGCAGTTACAGTAAACAAGAGGAATTTACTGTATAGCGCTATTCAGTTCTGAAGGCTGTTTTGCCTTAAAGAGGAAGAGGTTTTCCATTGAATTACTATTCATCTTCATTATCTTCGGTTTAGCACTCAGACGGACTTGTGTATTGGCATGGAAGTACTAGTAAAAATGTTACCCGGAGTCCATGTTAAATTCTTGATTTGTATTATTTTGAGTGATCTTTTATTTGTACTCAACAAACCTTGGAACTTTACATAATACATATACGTATAAGTACCCCAGAAAACACAATTTGTCTGCAACCAGCAGAGAGAGAAATACAACATGAACCAGTAAATATTTAGGGGTTCAGCTGCAAATATGACATTTTTACAAGTACTGCATAGAAATAACTAGCATGTAAATAGCAATTTTTGTCCTGGTTTTACTGGTTCTATAATAAGGGCAGAGCTTGTTCAGCGCTAAATGGTTTAATGACAACTCTGCTGAAGTAAAAATAATTATGAAAGGAAGGGATGTGGTCATGGCTGGGTGGACTTCTGCACTGTACAAGGCAATATAGAAGAGGGTGGATGCTGCATTATGTTTTAAATTGAGGGTAATTTATCAACAGGGGCAATCATTTACAGATGTCTAGAAACCCATAGAAACAATTCAGAATTTGGCTTTTAGAATTCTGGTTTCCCTGTAGCAGTGAATGCTAGCAGCTGATTGATTATTATAGTTTACTAGACATCTGTAAAGTTTGTCACTGTTGATGAATTCCCCTGTATATGAGGGGGTTGCTGCACTAGGCACATACTCCATCTAGGATTACACTGCTGCATTACACTACTAGACGTAAAGGGAAACAGTAAAGAAGAGTTGCTTATAAATTCTATGGGCGAAATTTATTAAATTCGGAAAAGCCACTTCATCTTTTCCGAGTTTAATCGGGTGAAGGCTTTGAAGTTTCTCCTGGTAAGTATCACGAGATTTGCCTTGTGTGCTATACTTGTCGTGAGAAATTTTTTTTAATTGAATTTATCCATGGAAAGAGTAGACATATAGTATAGCTACCTTTCCATGGATATATTTAATAAAAAAGTTTGTCACGGCAAGTATCGCACGAGTCAAATCTCACGATAATTACCAGGAGAACCTTCAAAGCCTTCTCCCGAGTTATTAAACTCGGAAAAGCGCAAGCGGATTTTCCGAGTTTAATAAATTTCACTCGTAATATATGTTCAATCTGTCCCCCAGGATTATATTCTCTATATTGTCATTTCATATATGGGCGAAATTTATTAAACTCGGAAAGACCGCTTTGGGTCTTTCTGAATTTACCAAGTGAAATCTCACATTGTTCTCGTGAGATTTTTTTCAAGTTTTGAGATTGAGTTTTTCAATCTTGATTTTTTGAAATTTTACGATGGAAAGGTAGCCATGCTACTAATGCAAAGTATGGCTACCTTTCCATCGAAAATATTTGAAAAATCGAGATCAAAGAATTCGATCTCGAAAACTCAAAAAAATCGCTTGAGATTTCACTCTGTAAACTTGGAAAGGCCCAGAGCATCCTGATCCGATTGAACAATTCGACTGAATCTGATGAAAAAGTTTTGATTTGTAAAAATTGATAAAAAAAAATATTGATCAATATTTATGGATCAATCAACGAGATTTACAGGGAATAAACTGGAAAAGGGTAAATCCTCCTTACTTACTAAATTTCGTCCATTGGAGTAACCTTTCAGAATCCAGCTCCTGATATGTACCCTCTTGGCATCCCCCACTCCCTTGGGTAAAACACCTATAATAATAATAATATAATAACAATAATAGCAATAATAGTATCTGATGATCTGCCGCGAGGCAAGGTTCCACTTCATTAATCAGTAAATACAAAGTAATAGAGCATGTACTGTAGATAAGTTTTCTTTCAAATCTGAAATGATTTTTATTTGAGGAATACAACACACCATGTCATGATCCGAAAATCCATATACTGTATCTGCTGTTGGAAAAATATTACCTAGTTAAAAAAATTAATTGGTTGTAGATCTTTGAAGATTCAGAAGACTCCATGGAGCTCATAATTTTCAGGGGGTTATTCACTTAAGTCTGAATTGTTGTGTATAGGTGTGAATTCGCCAGAAAAAGACAGTTGCAATAGGCTGCTACTGTCGCAGTTGCGTCTTTATAATGAAAATATTGTTGCAGTCGCAACTTTATTTTATCTGAAAATTGTTGCAACTTTATTATGGGAATATGGTTACGACTTTACAATGGGGAAATTGTAGTGAATTTGCTATGGGAATCTGCTGTTTGCGAATTCGACAGTCAAATTTGCACCTTAGTGAATAACCCCCTCAAAGTAATGATGACTGCTCCATTCCAGCTGATTCTCCTTTCTTTAGGAACCATGTTCTAAGATGGGTGGATCCCAATATGGTATTTTTTCTCTGGTTAGCTTGGTATCTAAGGGGGTAATTCAGGAAAGATCGAAGTTACCTTGCGAAGCTTCTCTTCACTTCGCCGAGATGGGTACGCGCTCACTGGTCTCCTGCACTTGGAGATCAGCGAACACTTAAAGGTACTTCGGCTCGGCTTGGTGACTCGAGTGGTCGCAAGGTGAGCCAAAATACTTTTAAAGCGTTCGCTGATCTCTGAGTGCAGGAGACCAGTGAGAGCGTACCCGTCTCGGCGAAGTGAAGAGAAGTTTCGCAAGGTAACTTCGATCTAAATCTTAATGACATTTCCCTATGCAGAACAGCTTTAGAATATTTCTGAATGTACTAACTCTGTTACACATGGAAGCTTTTATGGAATGTTCCCAGAGTAATATATATTTATTTTAAACCATTACAAATAATACAAATATACATTACCCATACCTGCATATATTGGATTGTTTGTTTCCATTTAGCGGTACCGCTGATGTCCAATTTCCCAGCTGTATCCTCATTGACAGTTTCTATTTCAATGTATCTTCTATTCAAACAAATTTAAATTCCAGATAGTTCCTCATTTTTCAGACATTGCTTATACAAATAAATTGTATCCACGTGGAACCGCAAAGGCCTGTGATGTATGATAAGAAGAAGACAGACCTTCAAATAAACATTTAGTGAACGTTAAAAGAAAAGGTCATGGTAGCCCAGCAATACAGGTGAAGGATAATCACAAATAAGTGTATTAATTTCCCAGATTATAGAACTTTAAGGTTAAGAAATAGCATTATCACCTCCAGCAAATGTCCTAGAAATAACTCAGTATACGTGAGTGTCGCAGAAGAATAATTTCCTTCCTATGAGTAACCTTGAGTTGAAAACACTTTTGTTTATTAACTGAATAACACTTTTGGAGGAGGACATTTATCACAAGAGCTGTGTGTGAAGAGAATTATCCTAGACAGTTCTCACCCAATCCATGATTTGTTCCGTCTCCTACCATCTGGCAGACGTTACAGATGCCTGCACTCCCATATGTGTAGGTTCAGAAAAAGCTTCTTCCCTGAAGCAGTTGTCACCATAAACTTATCCCTAAACCTCCCAAGCCCTAAGTAAATGATCCTGCATATATCCTATTCTACTATTACTTTAATTATCTATTATTTATACATTTAATTTTAAGTTATTAATCTAGCTCTATGATGTATTCATGCCGTATTTACTCTGTGATGCAAAACTCGTGTCTTATTTGCTCTGTGATGCAGTTTCTGTCATTGCATGTAGCTTGTAGTATGCTGTAAATATGCTTTTCGCTGGTGTATACTCATACATTCTCAGTGACAATAAGTGGAATCTTACCTTATCTTATCTTTTGTTAACTTTTAACTGTCTGGCAACTCTGGACATCTCATGTGCTTGCGACAACAGGAATGTTTGTGATTAACACATGCTCACAAAGATACACACTAACCACTGGTGACTATTCACAGTCTAGTGACTTGTTGCACTTCTGGTAACCTTCGCTAAGAGAATCCACTACTTAGTGAATAGGGAGTAGCAAATTATAGATTATTGGAGCACAGAGTGCTAAAGTGACACAAATACACGTCAACAGTCAAATTCATGTATTATGGTTTTTTTAAATATTATTTTACTGTAACAAGCAAACTGTATGACTAATAAGAGGTCTGACACCCTTTTGTACTATAAGTACTTAGTGTATAATTATCAAAGTACTGTATGTATACTAGTTATTTCTTTGATTAACAGGAAGCATGACTGGAAACATTGTTGGTTTAATTATTCTGAGATAACATCAACTGGGAGGACAACCTACAAGGAGCAGGTCTAATAATAAAATTTGCATGACATTAGAGTAGTCAGTGGAGTAGTGCTAAGGGCGAAATGGGAATGGATTATAAGGGTTAAAGTAGTAGATGGATGGTTAATGATGTGGATCTGGATGGGGCTTAGGGTTGAATCTAGGCTGGTCATAGAGCATTTGGAATAACCATATCTTCCATACATACAGAAATTGTGATACTCACAGACCTAGTAATTTCTCAGGTTATTATTAAAAATGTACAAACCCCTTGTGTTTTTTTTTTTTTGG
>WMED01010407.1:0-15787 GCA_019650415.1 Pipa parva | reverse complement strand
ACACGTTATAAAGCAAATTCAGATATGAACACATCTAAATTAATCTAAATTTATACCCAGTGTAAAAAATGCTTTGATAGGGTTAGATGAAATTTTAACTCTATACAAAATACTACTAAAGATAGCAACCATGGTAACTATTAAATGTTATTGCTATTGTAAGTGGTGCTTCTGCTGACTGAAACTGCTACTACCTCTCGCTGTTTGTTATTATCATTAAGTTTTGCAGAAAGAACCACTGGTGAATTTTACAAATGTACACCACACTTGCACACTGAGATATTTAATAAAGTCACAAAGTTTTTCAACTAGTTAATGAGGGAGAAGCAGCCTGGTTACAAAGCTGATCCAGGCAAATTTTATTGCCCAGAAGCATTTGGCAGCTTGACGCTGGTGTAAACCATTATTCCCTATGAGTTGATCCTGTCACTTAAACGCAGTCAAAAAAGTTCGTTTGGATATCGATCAGTAATCAAAGGTGAACAACGCTGCAAAGTGTGCTACTTTCAACTGATAATTTATAAATAACGATTCATTTCAATGGGAATTCTTTCTTTTAACAGTCCTTTCTAAATCAAGCTCATCAAAAAGTACCAGGGAAATGAAAATTGACAGCAACACAGGGCAAAACAAATCCAAAATGTTGAAATGGTCTTAGTCCTCCCAAAGTGTGGTACATAAAGTACTCCTCCATTTTGTAAGCAAGGTTTGCTTTCTATACTTAGAATTCTGGGCAAACTTTATTAAAGTCGAAAAGACCGATCTCTGGAGGAAATTCACCACTGAGCGAAGTGAGCTCCGAATCCTTTGGTTCATTTCGCATATGGTGTTATGCGCTCGCTGATGTCCTGCACGCGGACATCAGCGAGCGCTTTAAAGGGATTCCAGTCTCAGCAAGGCCAAAAGAGTTCGGAGCTCACTTCGCTCAATGGTGAATTCCCCCCTCTGTCTTTTCCCATGAGAGTTTTCCGATTTAATTTTTCAATGGAAAGGTAGCCATACCACTAAACTCGAGGGATAATCTCGCGGGATCAACTCGAGATCTTGCGGGATAAACGCGAAAAGACATAGATCGGTATTTTCGACTTTAACAACTTTCGCCTAGAAGAGTCGCACTGAAATTACATAGTCCTAATTACACTTTTTGCAGCAATTCTGTTGATTTTAAGCTTATCTCCCATTGCTTTTAATTCATATTAAGTCAGTTTGAGGCAATAGAGTTGCCAGTGTAAATTTAGCCTAATTACGTTATCAACTTCAGTAAGACTCTGAACATGTAAAGCTGTTGTAACACAAATCTGGAGATGCTTGGGATCAAAGTATATTACTTAAATAATTTATCATTTTATCACAGAAAATGAGCTTCGGGGGGAGAGAAGTGAATTTTATAAGATGCACTCATGTTCCTTAAATAATCTGGAAAAACTCACATCTTCTTCTTTGCCCTGTGGGTGTGATTATAAGGTATCATACATCAAACATCTCTCTGTACTACAATGCATTAATAAACAGAAATTATTTATTACACGGATTTCAGCATTTGACAAGACAGCTAATATGTTATGCATGACAGATTTTGAACATTATGCCTGATATAAAGTTTGAAACTGTTAGACATGTTTACGGTAAGTGTAATTGACAAGGAATAAATGCACAGTTTTAATAAAAGGTAAAAGTCAACTAGAAGCCAAACATATGACATATTGGCGCAATTTAATCCTTTAAATGCAAGTGTATACTAACAGAAAAAAAAATAGTCATTTCTTTCCTGATTTTTATTCTTTGTGTTGTTTCCTCTAGAGGGGCTTATTCAAAAGAGTCACATTCATTTGGCACTTCCCCATATTCAGGTATTCGTCAAACTCCCTGATGCGGTGAATTTACGACCAGTTCGGATGCTTATGAAGGTTGCGAACTTACAGAAAACTTTGCATTACTTTGCACGCAGATGCGCAGGTAATTCACTCATTCCGCAAGCGTTGGACTCTGTCGAAGTAGTGAATCTGGCAAAGCATACTGTGTCGCATTTGCAATTTTTACTTAGCCAGATCACAGAGCTGAATAAGAGGGATGATGGCAGAGCTCCCACTGTTTGACTGATTATGCTATGCTATGCAAGAGCCACTGACGTCTTGTACTTCTTTGCTATGGGAAAATACTGTTTAGTAAATAAGGAGTAGAGAATTCCTAACTATCAAGGATAGCAACCTAGGGGGTAATTCAGGAAAGTGCGAACTCACCTTGCGATGCTTCACATCAGCTCACCGAGACTAGTATGCTCTCCCTGGTCTCCTGCACTCAGAGATCAGCAAACGCTTTAAAGGTACTTTGGCTCGGCCTTTTTAATCCTGTTTTGTTTATCGCTGATAAACAAAAACAGCACAACTAGGGCAATTTCCAATACACATCATTAAAGAGGTTGTTCACCTTAATACGGATTGTTAATATGTTATTCCAATGAAGGTTTGCAATAAGTCTTCATAGTTAATATTTTTTTTAATTATTTGAACATTTTCTTTATGTTTTATGTTTACATTTAACTGATCCTGCGGTTGCAAGAGTAAATTAGATTAGCAACCATGAGCGCTGTTAAGTGCAGAGCTTGAAGAGGAAGATAAGAGATTAAAAGAAAAATAATAATAAAAATAAAAAAAAAGATCCAGATTTATTGATTTTCTCATTGCCAAGAGGACAAGGAACACATTTTTGGCATGAGGCCTAAAAAGGATTTCTACCTCTTGTGTTATGTTGGCATAAATCCAGGTGACTCTTTGTGCTCTTGGATAGTAGCTAATTATGGGTTACATTTCAGATCCTTTTACTCGGGAGCTTCCTGGCTTAGAAGAGCAGGAATATACTCTACTATTCTACTGGATCCACTGCGATAATAAACAATCAAGGGTTAGTCATCGGCTGCGGCAATCTTTCTACAGGTCTAGTAATCCATAGCAACCCGACAGCTGTTAGTATTTACTGGTCTAGGGAAACTAGAATTATGAAAGATATTTTCTGATCGGTTGCTTTAAAGGAGAACTAAAGTCAAAAAATAATAAACAACAGTTAAAATACTTACTTTATCCTGAGCCAATTGATTACAGTCACAACATGAGCTGTGTTGTAATTAGCCGGCTCCCGATGCTTCCCCCGATGATTCTTCACAGCGCTGGCTGACTGGCAGCCAGCGCCCCAGCTCCTCCCACCCTGTAACACCACGGGTGTTACAGGGCTTAAACATCATCACATTCATTGCGGAGGCCAATGAGAATTCTCCCCGCAATGAGCATGATGATGTAGAAGCTGGGGAAGGAGAAGAAGGCACTGCGCTGTGCCAGAGGTGTCGGGGGAAGCCTCAAAAGCCGGCTATTGACTGTAACCAATCAGCTCAGTATAAGGTAAGTATTTTAACTGTCTTTTTTTATTTTTTAACTTTAGGTCTCCTTTAAGTTTACTAGACATCTGTAAACAATTGTCCCTGTTGATAAATAACCCCAAAGTAACTTGAAGGCTGTTATTGACTAAAGTGAGAATTTGACTGTCGAATTCTCAAACAGCAGATTCCCATACAAATCCACGGCCGCGACAATTTCCCCATTGTAAACTTGCGACAATATTTGCATAGTGAAAGTTGCGACTGCGACAATATTCTCTTATAAAGCCACAACTGCAACAGTAGAAGTGTATTGTAACTGTTGTTAGCTGGCGAATACACACCTTTACGCAACAGTTCAGATTTTAGCCAATAACACCCTTAGGGTCTGGGAAATCCACACAGGTAGTATGGTGGCTCTGTGATTAGCATTGTTATGGTCATGGGGGTGATTCCAGCAAGGGCATCATCTGCATACGGTTCTTCCCATGTTTGCAAGAGATTCCCCTGGATACTCCATTTTCTTCCTATATTTCAAGAATATACTGGTAGGTTAATTAAAGCCTGTCCAGACTGATCCTTGCCTGTATATTTGTGTGAATTTTCAGTGTAATAAGGTGCAGGGACCAATGTGAATGACTAAGCTTTGTAAAGCGCTGTGTAATCTGTCAGAGCTACATAAATAAAAAAAATATAACCATGAAATGTCACCACTGCAGTTAATTCTTGGCAGCACAAAAATCAGTGAACATTCATAATAAACAACAGTTATACTGTATATAACACATACTGGGTTACACTTCCTCAATTCTCATCAACCCAATGTAATCAGGAATGGTATAGTTATGCATACCCCTCTTCATACACTCACTTTCCAGTCCCTCTCTAGGTACCATACTGCTGATACTCTCTTTCTGAGAGCCAGGTCAGATTACTTTTTCTACCATCTTGAGTCTTTAAACTAAAGTAGCCCTAGTTAGACTGGGACTATCTGTGAGACATAAACCCTTCTGCCTTTTCGTTGGAGTCTAATGCTGCTCATGATTATCAGAATCATCCCTATTAAGATGTTACTAGTTGACTTAAACTGGACGTGTCCATTCCTCTTAGAAACATATTCATCTAAAACAGGGAGTTGTCTCTCTTTTCTTTTCTACCTTAATGCCAACCTTCAAGGTTGAGGGCTAAACGGTAGATAACATTATAATTCCTCCAATCACATCCCTACTAGATTGTGATTTGAGGAACCTGATTGGAGGAGCTATGCTGTCAGCTGCCCATTAGCCCTGTCCACTCTGACTCAAGTTTGGAGAAAGAAATGAAGAAAAGGGATTGCTTCAGTTTCTGCAGACTTAGCTGAATGCTTTTAGCATTTGGCTAATACAACTCCCTTCTTCAGATAAATAAGTTTATGAGTGGACCTGACAAAAGTTATGCACATCCCTCTTTAAAAGTAAAATTTAAAAGAAAAAAAAACATTTTTTTAAAAATATTTTTAAGCAGACTTGTCCCTAAATGTTAATATGGTCAAAAAATAAAAATTCAGGTAAAACAATTCAAAACAGATTTTTAAAAAGATGATGATTTGTTCAAAAGTTATTCTACATTCAAAGAAGCATTGTTTTCTAATAACTTGTCCACTAGGGGGCACTGTTTTACAGTAGTCAAGGCTTGAAATTATTTGTATCTCAGTAGAGTAAACAGTATGGCAGATCCCATACGTTTAAATAAATACAAATGTTTCAGATAAATAAGGCTGTCTGAGAAAAGTACTTTGCGTAAATAGATTGTGTTCCCTTCAATTTACATACCATACTTCACCTGTCAAATAATTCAGTGCAAATGTAAGCTTTGTAAAGAACGTTACCAGCCACAGACATTCATTGATGCTGATGGATTATTAACCACATACTATTAAATTAGCTTGTAATCTCTCTTGTGGTTGTAATAATACAAAATACCTCTCTGTATGAGACACAGGACAAGAAACGGTTATCAATCTTATTAAATAGTTACACAAATATAAGCAGATTAGTGCGTCTTATACTATCTTGTAAAATTAAACACTTGCAGCACAATGGATGATATTTGATATCTGTAAGTATAAGTCCAGGGCTGAGTTATACGATATTATTTTCTTTTATCAGGCCCAGGACTTGTAAAGGCTACAGAAACAATTACTCCAGGACACCACCACAATGGATTTTCTAGCACTCTGCTGCTGTGATGAAATAATTAAAGGACCACTAACATCCAAAAAATAAAAATCCCATTTTGGATTGGCGTGGCAGTTATTCAAATACGTTTATATCTGAAGTGGAATTCATATACTTTATTGATTTCTGTCTGTTCTTATCTTTAAGATAAAGATATTGAAGGTAAAGATTTATTGATTTCTGTCTGTTCTTATTTCAGTCTTAATCAACTCGGCCTTTGTTCTTATCTTTATTGAAAGCCGCCGATGATACAGACATGGGAAAAATGCATGACACAATACAAGTATAATATCACACGGATAGTTCATGACTGAAAGGCCACAGCATTTATTTATTTACAGTTTAACAATGTGTATATTAAACACACCTTTGCAGATGGTCCCAGGAGAGCTGAAGTCACCTACTCACACCCCCTCCATCAGCCACATACCACCGGCTCAATGAGAAACCAGCCGCTAACCAGGGACCGCATACCCTATGTTAGCATATCCGTAACCATTAGATTAACTTCCTACATATTACCTTAAACTTATTCCTAATCCCATTTTTCAGGACCACCACCCTAAATGCTGTGACATAAATTCTGCCCAGTGCCCCAGTAAATAGGCAGGGAGGGTATTTATCCCAGAAAACTCTTGAAGTAATCGGATGATATTCTATTTGAGATTCAAAGAAAAAAAGCACTGCAGGACTATTTACTACATCATTAATGCTGCATCAAATACATTTTCTAAACAGCTGAGGGGGCTTATTTATGAAAGTTCAAACAGTCACATAAAGGTCAGAATTCCCGGCTATTCACCACAGCCAATCGGAAAATAGTAGTCGGTGCACCATAACGTAAGCGGCAAGGGAGAACAGCATTGTTTCCACCACTGCCTTGGCAGTTATGGTTCTACTGCTTCATGTTTTTCTGAACTAAAGACAATGCTCAGTGTAGCTTGCCTACTGTAGATGTGAACTGATTAGGGACTGAGGCAAAATAGTCTGACTAAAAACTTAGGAACTTTCTATCAATTTAATCAACATTACTGCCTAATAAATTATTATTAAAGAAATATTAAATTAGCATCAAAACAAACATGCCTGCATTAATTTAGAAGCAAACACTGTTTAATATCCACTGTGGTAGTGATTATCACATAGTTCAGATATATACGTCTATTCTCCACATACCCAACTCCACTAATTCAGCAAATTTTGCCATGTGGAAAATCTCTGTTCAAATCAGCACCTTGCAACGGTTGTGGATTTACGTATCTCTTTGTATCGCTTTGCAATGCACATGCACACAATTTTTATCTATTTACCAACTTAAATCGGGCGAACATCTTAAGGGAAATAAATTTGACAGAAATGGCTTCTTTATACATCGACAAAATCGGCAATGCCCAAGTCAGAAAACATTTCCCCCTCGTATCTTACCTCCTATAGTGCGTTGTTATTTTTTGTTATTGACATAAACCAAACCAAACTGATTAACAGAACAGGAAAAAAACATCTCTAAACAAAGGCTTGTGTGAAGTTCCCATCTGCCAGCTCTTCAAATTCTGCTTTATGATATTTATATATATAACAACTATGCATAGGAGGTAAGACTCCCACTAAAAATATTTTAGAAATTTAGGGGTGACCACTATCATGACAAATGAGATAACGTTTGTAAGTTGGCACTCCAAGGTCTCTAGTGTTCCCTTAGAGAACTTCCAGCGGATAAAGTTGTTGTAGAGTGTTCTGTATGTGACACTCAGAATAGAAAGCCTGGTTTAAATCTCAGTGACTGCTACTTCGGGCTGTGGAAAGATTGATTGATGGACTGTTGTCCACCATCTCTAGCGTTGGTTTTATATTTACTCTAAAAACATTTTGGATCCCATAGACAAGACTACTAAAAGGCTGCACCTTCTAACATATCCATACTGTTCTCTTTGCTTACATTTGGTGTATAGTATGTTATATTATTTTTAACTGTTAAAGGGCTCTTGGTGCCATCTTCTCAGTTTCCAGTAAAAACTGAGGTTGATAGTCTAAACTAGTTTAAAACATGAAGAAGGATTCATTTTCGATATTGCTGAGAATGATCCATATTACATATGTAGGCATAGTTCATTCTATACAGTGAGACTAATGTAAGGAGTTCATAGGTAACTCCCCCTTTAGATCAGCTGTCAGTCAAAATGTTGAATAATGTGGTTTTTGTAATGAGGCGTTTTCCTGACCAAAAATGGTAACTGCGGCACAATATTTGTAAAGCATGAAAAACTGCAGCCAGCATAAAGTGATGTCATTTTAATAGCAATGCTCAATAGGCAATATTTAAAGATTACTCCAGTAAGGAAGTGGAGGACACATGTTACTGCTTTGGTAACTGCTGTGGAAACCAGGAGAAATCCCAGGCTTTACTCTCAGGAAGAGGAACCTGGAGTAGAAAAGTCCCAGGTGATAAATAAACATTCTGACTCCAATAAGGGAAACCATTGGTCAATGTAAACTTTACCTGAAGAAACCAGTGTGAAGAGAACGGAACCATGGGTATCTTAAGGGGGAGGAGAGAAATTGCTGGAAGGCCATCGTTGCCATCCATTAGGCAGATAGGGCAGGACAGAGGGGCACATCAGGAGTTTAGGACTGCTCCTGATATGCCAAGTGATTGTGACATCATGATGTTTTGTGGCATTGATATCCTTGCGTGAAGCGCTAGCCCCTCCCTTTACTTTTAGATCTGCAGATGCCCACTAGTTGATATTGCCATTGTACAATGGTGGGAAATTCTAAGCCAGTATCATACTGAATGTACATATATATATATATATATATATATACAGTATATATAAGTTAAGGTAGAGTGGTTATGTCAGTTCACAGATGCAAAAAAAAAATGAGTATTGCAGTATTTGGTGATACCTTTTTTATTGGACTAACAGTCTTTTTAACAACAATAAACAAGCTTTCCGAGGGTCAATTCTCCTCACAGAATTAAGAATAATTCTCCTTAAGGCAGAATAGTCAAAGCAACTGAAGAAAAAACAAGCATTTGGTCTGAATCTCTCAGCAAATCCTAGCACCAACTCCTGTTACCTCTGTGCAGCTTGTTACTTGTCTGCAGCATTGAGATTACTAAGCAGCTTTTGACCCTCAGCTGTTTAGGCTGACTTATTTTTATATGTCACCTTGTGCCTAGTTCATGTTAAATAGTCGACTAATTCAGTCGTAGTCGCCATTGTTACTTTTGAATGAATAGTTGCCTCATGCAACACTGGAGCTCTGCCATCAAACCCTCTATTCCCCATTCTTTTGTGGCGAAAGCAAACAGGTGAATTTGGAGCAGTACGCCCTGCAGAATTCGCCCCTTCCACACACTCCGTCACATGGTGAATAGCCGAATTACCGGCACATGCACACGCAAATTGATGCGAAGAGCTCTGTTGCAGAGATTGTTGAATAAGCAGAGTTGGAGAAGTTGCGAAAGGATGCAAATACGGTCGTTTACATGACTGCTCGGACTTTAATGAATGACCCCCTCGAACTTAATACGAGGTGACTAATAAACAAAAATCTCTTGCCAGCAAAAGGACAGACCATAACTTACCAAACACAACGGCCACTTAATACTATTTATAAAACAGACACCAGCACCATAATCAGTTTTAGTAGAATATAATGGCCACAGCTTTATTTATTTTTTAACATGCAAACAAAATATGCCAACGGTTGCTAAGTAACAACCGGCACAAATTTCACCATAAATCACACAAGTCTCAGATTGTCCAAAAACTGACCAACGCCGTATGTGACTGGTCTATTAGAGGATCAACCATAACTCCCCAGTAATAACCAGCATGTCAGTGCTAATCACTTTCCGCCAACGCGGTGACAAATAACATCTCAAGATACAATACAACACAACAGATAAACTTTCATCTTCTTTTTTTTTTATAATATCCCCTCTTACTTCTTAATTTTTTGCATATTCCCATAAAGCCTTTTGATGGGTGGGTAACTTTTTTAACAGACTGCAGCCTGCCAAATGCGCAGGTTTTTGCTTCCCTTGCTTTAATATAACCCCATGCGCCCCTAGGGGAAAATTTTATAGATAATCCCGATAGGTTTTTATCCAAAATATTACCTTCTCATTTTTTATTTGCAGATACACTATACTTCTATTCTGTCTGTCCCTGCAGCCATAGCCCCACTTTTCCCATCCCCAGCACCTAAAGGTGCTTCTTTAGGGGGAAAGAAAAAGCGAGGCACAACTTTATTTACAGGCTTTAGTGTCCCTTTCAGATATAATCCTAGTTTTACTGCAGGTTCATTTTCAGTGCAGAGAGAAATATACATACAGTATTGAGGGTAAATAATATTATATTATAATAAATGTGTCTTTCACACTACTGAGTTTTGTTGGTTTGCCAGACTCACTCACTCTGTCTATATGTTCATATGCAGTCACATTACATTGTTCTCCATGCAGATTGCATATTCATTAATACAGTACAATCAGTCTTGCACCATCTGACAAATGCAATGCATGCCACAACTTTGGGGCAATTATACTAGTTGTCACATTGAATTCATCCTGGTGGTGTCTCAAAGGAATCAGTTAACAATCTGTATTTTGATTGTCGAGACCACTCGAGTCGCCTCGCCGAGACTGGAAACCCTATAAAGCGTTCGCTGATGTCCGCGTGCAGGACATCAGCGAGCGCATAACAGTCTGTGCGAAGTGAGCCAAAGGATCCGGACCTCACTTCGCACTATCGTGAATTCCCCCCCACAATCGGAACAAACTTTTATTCATGAAAGTCCAAACACTTGCATAAAGGTACAACTTTACTTTAATTCATCACTTCCCGATCTTCACTTATTTAACAAACTCTGTTATGTCTCAAATCCACAAACAATTTAAAAGCTTACGACTATCACAGACTTGAGCACATCTTTGCATCACTTTGGGTGTGTATGCACAGGTAATTCAGCAAGTGTTGGAGTCTGTTAAAGTAGCAAATTTGGCAAGGTGTACTGCACCAAATTCACCAATTTTACTTCACCAGATGCGGTGAATTAAGGGGAATATGGCAGGGCACCTGTTTGGTGTAATGTGGCTGTTCATTCAAAAGTGACAATAAAGAGTCCAACCAAGTGACCAACATGAACTAGGGATATGGTGACATGTATGTATGTACAGTATGTATAATTTCATTTATAAAGTGTCACAAATTAATGCAGCGCTGTACAATTTAGCAATACAAATATAATACAGCCATGGGAAAAGTGCATTACATATTACAAGTAAGTAACTTACAAGTATAAAATTACTTTAAGTGCCGGGTTGTGATTGACACAAGAGTATGGAGTTCCCTGCCCCATAGAGCTTACAATCTACAGTAAGTAAGAGGAAGACTTACACAAACAAAAAGAAGGGTAATTAAATAAAGATATATATATATACACATACATAAGCATATATAAATACTAAGCATAAATAGTTAATTAAGGATACAGTAGAATATTTACAAAAACGGTGCTAGTGCTCCATAAGGTAGGATTTTAGTTTGGTTCTAAAAGTGCAGAGGGGATATTAGAAAGGGATGTGTTATTGCTGACCGTCAAAGCATAGTGACCTGAAGTGACGCAAATTCACTTCAACAGTCGAATTTGGCCTTGCATGAATAAGTCCCATTAGTCTCTAATAGGTCATGAACCCCTTGACATAGGTTAATTGCCCTAAATCTGTTTATTATATTATAAGCAAAGATAACCATGTGCAAGGGAACATATTGTAAGAGGTAGTTTCTGCAGAAACATGATCACCTTCATTTTAATGAGCTGATATGTTTATTAGAGTTAAAATCCACAGGTGTAAAGAGTAAAGGTCTGACAGGTGGAATTTGACATATTCAAGGTATGCATGTCTGAGGAAATCATTTTACTTATTAACGTGGAGCAGAAAAATTCCCGGCACGTTTCCTAAGGGACCCCATGCTAAACGGTAGACCATTTCTACAGCACCAATCATTTCGAAAAATACAGCAAAAAGAAAAAAAAAATTAAAATGTCAAGTGAAATTTACAGGCTGCTTCCTTCAGAGAGAGCTTTTATCATGGGAAAGGTCAGCTTGCTTTTTATAACACCATATGAATGATGTCACATCCATGGAGGGAAAAACAGGACACGTATAGATATAATCAAAATCAATACACCAAAAGTGTTCGACTGAAAACCCATTATTCCCAGTGGAGATGGTCCTGTGACTTAGCCTCAGTCAGATTAGTTTTCCCATCATTAAATAATGTCGATAGCGCTGGGAAGTGTGCTAGTTTTAACTGATCAGTATTTATCAATAACAATCTTTTTTCAACGCTAACAATTTTTTTTTCTAGCAATTTATAAATCGGTTAAATCGAAAAGTGCATCAGAATCTGAAATTAAGGGGGAAATGCAGTAACAGGCAGTGAAATGAATCAAAAAGGTCAAAAGGACCTTTATGATTTTCGCTCATATATGTGTGTGATAAAGTATCAAGGGTCATTAGAATATTCATGAGGATCCATTATAGCACCCCGTGAGGTACTAGCACCCTTAGCTCTATAAGATAGCCCTACAAACCAAAGGTACGGATTTGCTGCTTTATAATTAAATTGCTTAGGCTGATAGACCCTGTACTTACAACATAAACATGCCAGTTATGGTCAGGATACATTAGTTCTTCTCTAATATTTGCTCCAGTAATTATAGCAACCCATATCTACTTCATGGTACACAAGTTTTTATTTGATGAACTGTAGCACGGCTTGTTAACCGTCAGAAGTAATGTTTCCTACACAAGTATACCCACTACATAATATCATGCTTATACTTTCTCATTAATCTCTCTTTTGTCCTGTGCACATTGTTTAACTATAACACTGTTTTCCACCGCTAATTGATTGAAGCTGCTGTTGTCATGTGCAGTTTACGCAACCATTTTTCTCAACAAACAATATGCAGGAGGAACTGCATTTTCCTTGGTGTCAGTGGCATAACTAAAATAGTGCAAAATTTATCAGGACCCTCCCTGCCACCTCTGCACTGTTCATTTGGTGTTCTTCACTATCAAAAATGACCTTCATTGGATGGGAAAGCTGGGTGCAGAAGCTGTGAATGAACTGCTGGGACCCCTGGAGGTGGGAAGTCGATGAATGCTGGACTCACAAATGACACACTCCTGTTCTCAGTTTATTAGACCCTGAATTAAATGTGTTTCTACTATTAGCAACACTCCTGCTGTCACAGCTGGGAATTTTGGGTAATCTTATAAATGGCATGTTCTGACATCATAACATTTCAAAAAGAAAACTCCAGCTGCTCATCTGAATGTTAACAGGGGACAAGCCACATTTATCTTATGCTTGATATTCAATGTATTGATACAATAATAAAGCATTAACAAAGGGAGGGGAGGGTGGAAACTTTCTCTCTCTGGCACCTCCTCAAAATGGCACCCCTATATAGGAAACCCCTCACCTATATATATGTGCCCGCCCCCTATAGAGAGAATTGCCTGCTGGTCCCATACTATAGGCCAGCAGTCCTACGTGCCCTGTATGCCATTATCTGTTCCTCTTCCACCCCTGGCCTATAGGACAGTGGGGGGGGGGGGAGGAAGACAGATATCTTTATGAAACAAATTGGCCATTTTGACTTGGGGATGTATCAGTAACTTTTATATTAGGAAATTTATGTTTGTTTTTCTCTTGGGAAACCTTTAGCTTAGAAGGAGTTGTGTTTCTGCAGAATGTTTATTTCAGTCAATGGCAAAGCATTGCGTCAGATAAGTGAGATTTATATCAGGTTCGATCTGGAAAGGCTCTGTAGGAGGAAGGACACTTGTGTTAATTTGGGGCTTGGAGCAGCAAAGCAGTCTGTGCATGATGATGACTTGGCTGTGATATATTTGGCTGTTCATCCTGAAGCATATGTGCACTGTGCAGGTTGTTTGGCAGCCTCTTATGAAAAAGTTTCTTGACATCTGTCCTGTTGTCCTCTTGCAGTTACTCAAGCCTGCCTGTCACATCTGTCCCTAAAGTTACATATCAAGATGTAAACACAACAAGGTACTTGCTTAACAGCAGGTCAGTATGAAAGCTGTGCAATTGTCAAACTCTTGTGAAAGCGCAAACTCAAGAATATGTTTGATTATTGCGGCATTCTTTTAAAGGAAAAGTAATATTAATAGTAGTTTACCCATTTAGCTGTCACTGTTAACAAAATATCTACCAAAGCATCCATATAACGTCAGTAAAGCACACTTCCCTGTACCCCCCTTGGAAACCTAACCCTTTGATGAGTATAAGGTCTACATGACTATAAAATTGTGTCCTGTGTCAATCCAACATGAGCGTACACACCCAATCATTTTCTGAACCTTCTTGATTGGGAATCAGATCCATGTTTTTATTGGAGCAATACAGCTACCTAACATGGACCATACCACTTCAATAACAACATAGGGGGTAATTCAGCATAGTGCAAACTTACCTCCCGATCCTTTGCATCAGCTCGCAGAAACTGTTACACGCTCGCTGATGTCCTACGCACGGACATCAGAGAACACTTTCAAGGTATTCCACTCTCGCGAGGCAACTCGAGTGGTCTCGCTGAGACTGGAATACCTTTAAAGCGTTTGCTGGTGTCCTCGTGTAGGACATCAGCAAGCGCGTAACAGTCTCTGCGAACTGATGCGAAGGATCGGGAGGTAAGTTCGCACTATGCTGAATTACCCCCATAGTCTTTTTGGGGCTACCTGACAGACACAAGGAGTTAATGCCACATATAGGCATCTGGTAAATTGGCTTGTACTGGAGGTGACTAACAGGATCTTTTGGAGCAGTAATCCTCTAGTAGAGCTTAGGTGGGAGAATCAAGTCCACAAAGTACAGTAAGTAAAAACTCTCTGCAGAATTTACTGAAGGAGAAGTCAGTACTTGTTTCTTTGTGGACATCGAGGACCAGTTTATTGGACCATATGCTATATTTAATAGATTTATTTTGAGTTTACAAATTATAGCCAGTTTGTTGCACAAGTTAGTCTACTTTCACCTACTTCTTTAGATGGTCATTTGGAATAAAACCAGTCAGAAACATGCAGCTTTGCAATTTCACAAATCTGCTGGCTAACTGTTAACTGATTGGTTTTTCAAAATTGTCATCAGTGGTCAGTTGACCACTTATAGCTCCAACTATTGCAAAGAAAATAGGTGAGATAGGAGTGGTTTTGTATGTATGTATATTTTTATTTATAAAAAGCCACTAGGTTATGTGGCATTCTACAGTTCAACAATACAGCTATAATACAGAGCTAGGAAAGTGCTTAACAAAGAACAAGTGAAGTAAATTACAAGCATAAAATCAAGAATATACATCACTCTAAGTAACGGGCCATGATTGAAACAGGAGGATGGAGAGCTTACAATCTAAATAGGAGGGAGACTTAATTAAACAGACTATAGGGTAACAAATGCAGTAACATAAAGTGTCAGCTCATTAGCCTATAAATGCTATTAAAAAGAATTTAAAAAAATACAATAAATAGCTGATTAAGGATAAAATAAAGAGATGAAAACCAGTGCTAGTGCTCCAAAAGGTAGGATTTCAGTTCAGTAGAGGGATATAGAATTCCAATATTAAGGGCGCAGCAAGGGTTTAAGATGAGAATGGGCAGTTTTATCGAGTGGTTCATAAAGTCAATTGCTTTAAGAGTAAAGGAGCTGACGGCTAGTTGTGTATGAGCATACAAGGGAAGTAATGTACTGAGGGGCAACAGAGTGAAGTGCTTTAAATGTCAAAAGTAGGAAACTGTATATAATAAGTTTTGGGAGAGATACGGTCCCTTCTGGGGAGAGTTAGAAGGGCAATGCCAAGCAGGATAAGATGTGAGCATGCATGAGGGTGTTAGCAGCGGCCCGAAAGAAAAAGGGATGGATTTTGGCAATGTTATAAAGGAAAAAGTGACAGATTTTAGTAGTGGTAGTAGCTTACATAATGAAAGAACAGAGTCAAAAACCACTCTAAGACAACATGCAGAAGTAAAAAGTTTAATGATCACATCATCAACTGGATGGAAAAGGAGGGAGCAGGACCAGGATCACGATTTAATTTGACAGGGTGCTGGGCAGAGGTGGGTAGAGTATTCAAAATTTTTACTCAAGTAAAAGTATTGTTACTT
>WMED01010406.1:0-13014 GCA_019650415.1 Pipa parva | reverse complement strand
CCTTCTGACCTTACTCCAGCGTTCCAGCGAGCCACCTCCTGTCAGCGCTTCTCCACACTGAGCTAAGTTGAGCACAATGGTGCTCCTTGGTTCCTTTGGCTGTTGTAGGCTCTATTCGCTATGGATTCAGCTGCTGCCCAAGAGCCGAAGGCGCCAAGGAGCTCCATCGCACTAAACTTTGCTCAGTGTGGAGAAGCGCTGACAGGAGGCGGCTCGCTGGAACACTAGAGAAAGTACTCCAAATTTTCTTCAGCTTCTATGGGATGTGCATGGGGGGCTCTCGTACCAGCACCCCCCTCCCCCCCACTCTCCCACCTGCACCCTGCAGCTGAAGAATAGGAACATTCGCTCCATAATACGCACTGGCTTTTTCCCCAACTTTTGCTTAAAGTGTCTTTTTTGTATTTTCTGCTGCACAATATCTTTTTTTGTTACTTTAAAAACATTGTAGATCTAACTATGAGTCCCATGAATCTTGCTGTGTGCATTTATTTATAGTCTTAGGGCTTTATTGACTAAAGGCCAAATAGTCGTGTAATGCTTTGAATTTCATCTATTCGCCACTTCCCCATGTTCGCATATTGAGCAAACGCTGCGATTTGGCAAATACATGACCAATCTGGGCAACTACAATAGTTGCGATCTTACAGAGCTTACTGTATCACCTTGCGTGCGCCTGCACCGCTACTTTTATTACTGACTATGTCATGGAGTGGGTCGAAGGAGCGAATGTGACTATTGCTCCCAATTCACCCATTTCACTTAACCACATCAGACTGGCGAATTGGGGGCTGATGGCTCCGCATTCTATTTCTTTCCAATTGACTACACCACACAAATGCATCCAACAGCGATAGCCGCTGTCTGCTTGTTCGACAAGACTATTCACCTCTTAATCAATAATGAAAAGTGAATTTGCGACTATTTTGGAGATGTGACTCGAATTGTAGCGAAATGAATTCAGCAGGTGAATTCATCCTTTATCAGTCAGCCCCTCAGCCTTAAAGCATAAAATAAATGTAAAATCTTAAGGCTAATCTAAGACTTCTGGCTTAAGTGAATAACTTTTCAACCTTTCATTCTGTAATGATGTCAGTGTTCCTTTAAGGAAGCCAGTTTTATAAGGAAATATCTGAAAGCAATAGATGCAGTGAAAAACGTGCGCGACGTAGAACAGAGGCAGAACTATTCCAGTCAAAGCATGAAGAGATGGAGGGGGTTAAATGAAAGACAAGGCAAAGTACAAAGCAAGATTAAAAATTAAAAAAAGCATTTATTGCTGACACATAGTATAAAAGCATTTTTTCCATACAAATAGAAAAATATATATAACATATTAAACATTGGATGAATACTCTGATACACAGTGATAATGCATATTTACAAACATATTACTCCTCTCCGTGCAGGAGTGTGATAAACTACAAACATATCATATTATTTTTAGATACATATTTGTGAATGTCCTTAAATGTTGGCGCCTTGTAAAAATAAAAGCGCCATTAAACAGCTACCACGTAAGTCGTCAGGATACCCTCACCTGAGACGAGGAGGATAAATAACAACTGTTTGTTTGTTTAAAGCAGTGTTTGATTAAATATTTGGAATGTACAGGCTCCCATTATACTTCTATTATGTAGACCATAAAATATTGATTAAATATTCACCTAAAGGTGATTTTGTGTTTGTCAAAGCAGTGGGTCAGTAGACCATTGGTAGAAATTTACTCCTGTAAGATTTATGGGTGGAAGATTTCTCCGGGACACATCTAAGAATCAGATTACCCATAGTACAGTAGGGCGAAATTTAATCAACTCAGAAAAGCCCGAATTCGCTTTTCTGAGTTTATTCCTGCGAAATCTCGGAAGTTTCTTGCGGTAAATATTGCAAGATATTTCAATTGATAGTGACCAACAGAAGCTTTTGATTGAGTTTTTCGATCTCAATTTTTCGATGGAAAGGTAGCCATGCTACTAATGTAAAGCACGGCGCGTTGGCTACCTCTCCATCGAAAAATTAGATCGAAAAGTTTCGGCCAGTAAATATCGATCGGAAAAAAAAAACTCGTGATATTTACTTCCTGGATCTCGCGGGAATATACTCAGAAAAGCAAAAATCGGGGCTTTTCCGAGTTTATTAAGTTTCGCCTCAAATTTAAATGTTGCTGGTGGAGACTAATTATTTCTTGTTTAATTGATCAAGCATTTTTATAACTTCAGCATGGATCCTTTTTCCGTAAGCCAGAAAAACTTCCATAATTGATACCCATAAACATTTATACATTCACGAGGAGGTGTGGCGGTCCTTTCACTGCCGCAAACCCAGGAAAAGATTTGATACAGTATATCCCTCAATATAAATAGGATCAATATTTTATTTCCCTCTTAGATACCAAATTATGGAAAAGAGAAGAGGAATTTGCTGCAACTGTCCATCTACTCCTCCATCCGCCTTTTACTCTTATAAGGATATCCTGAACACAGGCACCGACATTAGATTCAGTAACGACAGTTTAAAATCCACTGGTTAAAGCATCTTTCAGTGGAGTTAACGGAAACCTTTCATATTGTGTGAATTGTAACAAACAAATTTTGTCGTCGGTAGTTTTTTTTCTAACCAACTCTCCATTAGTTATATTACACCCTTTAATAAAGATTGCTTGGGACAACCCTATTTTCTAGAGATGTGGATAATAAATGCAACGCTTCCCCTTGATCCTGCTAATGGGACACGCACGGTCTCTCCACATTAATCCAGAGAATGGAAACGTTTTACTTTGTCCTACATTGATCCGCAGATTTGTGGCAATTAACCAATCGAACTGGCCTGAAGAAACAGTACATTCTATGGAATAAATCGCAATAACTATACAGAGGTTTGTGGAAATACGGACCAGCTGCAAAATGCAGTTTTCAACAGGGTAATCCTTGTGACCCCTGGGCTGTCAGAGAGAGGTTAAGTGTTGGAGTGATTAGACTAATTATTTCAGTGTGAAAGGAGGTGTGAGTTTAACCAATTTGTAGGATGAAAAGTGGAATAAATATAGTTTTTTCCTTCTGTTTCTCTGAGTCACATAACAGTAAAGAAGGAACAAACAAGCTTATCGAGTAATATTATTAATATTTAAAAGAATCCACACCTGATGCATTTAGTTCGCAGCTGTTACCAATCAGGTCATGGCTTGCTAATCTGTTCCAGTGGCAACTATTGCGGTCTCCATTCACTGCTATATAGTAACATGCAAATTGCACATTAACCATTACAATCTTCATTCACTCCTATTTAGTAACATGCAAATTGCATGTGAAATGTATATACTGGCATTTAGGTGCAAGTGTCTGCCAATAGAGTTGCATGCAACTGCATGATGTTACTGCAAGTTGCATGTAAGCCTAGTTGTACGTGATGTTTTTCTCTTGTCAGTTGTATACAAATGCCCATGTACAAGATACTTAATACTATGGGCAAAATTTAATAAAATCAAAAATCGCGATATCGAAATTCGAATGAAATGTTTAATCTGTTTATTTCAATAGAAAAAATCCATAATATCGCTGGAAATTCGATATCGATTTTGGCAAAATTGCGATATTGGTAATATCGATATCGCAATATCGGTAAAAATCGTGCGATATTGTGATTTTTTATTTTATTAAATTTTGCCCATATATATCTCAACTTCTTTGGCTTTAAGTTCAATGAACACTAATTAATCGGGCAAAATTTATTAAAGTCGAAAAGGCCGGTTTTGACCCAAAAAAAAATCGATTTAAAAAATTCAAAAATTATCAAAAAATGAAAATTGATTTTGATTTGATCTTGATCAAATTTTTCCATCGATATTAAGAAATTTCCATAGAAATAAACAAATTTAAAAGTTTGGATCGAATTTTCACTTATTGCGATATTGGTAAAAAAAAAAAAGTTCAATATCGCAATATCCTTAAATTTTATATCGCGATATCTGCAAAATGTATTCGATATTGCGATATCGATATTTTAGATTTTATTAAATTTCACCCATTTAAAATGTCTACTTCCGAGCATCACTGTAAATCAGAAGAACATGCGTAAGAGACCGGATCTAATTCAAACAATAGAAGTTGAACATATGCAGCAAAGTTGCAGCACTCCACAGCTGTACAATCAGGCTGCGTCATGTTTATTAGCCTTAAATCTACATTTAAACACTTGTCCTGACACTTCTTATCCATTACTGACCTGTCTGGCAATAGACTAATTTATAACCCCTGAGGAGCTTATTCACTAAGGTGCGAAATCGACTGTCAAATTCGCAAACAGCGGATTCCCATAGTAAATCCGTGACAATTTCCCCATTGTAAAGTCATGACAATTTATTAAAGTTAAGATTGCGACAATTTTCCCATAATAAAGTCACGACTGCGACAATATTCTCATTATAAAGATGCAACTGCGACAGTAGCAGCCTATTGCGACTGTCTTTATCTGGCAAATTCGCACCTATGCGCAAAAATTCGAACTTTAGTGAATAACCCCCTCAGTTTTGTCGCTTTGATTCATTGCTATTGCTGCAGAATTACATTCGCTCCCAGTTGCCAAGTATTACCCACTCACCAGTATCATCTGATAAAGATCATTAAAAAAACAACAAAAAAAAAGACATTTTTTTAAACTGAATCGTGTACATTTGCTGATATATTAACCCCTCGTCTTCTAGCAATACTAAGCCATGGCGAAGTGTTTCTAATCACTCTGTTGGGTCAGCCCTTGGAGGCACCTCTGGGAAAGCCAATTTCTGCAAGGCTTTGAGGTCTGCTATCTTTAATTATAAAGGCCCCTTGCACAGGGGGCAAACTCACATCCTGTACCAGGGTCAAGGGCTGGAAGTAAGACGCAAACCACTGAGGGTTTACTTTGAAAGGGAAGAGCTGAAATTCCATTAGAATTCCCAGGATTTATTTATATGGAAAGAGAATAGTAAAAGTGAAGTTTGGTTGTTAAGCAACCCAGGGAGGCTAACCAGATGTTCATTCATTACCGCTAACCCTGCCTAAGGTTGCTTAGTTCAGCAACACATAGTTGGCTCTGCTGCAGGTGGTAGTGGCAGATTCAGAAAAAGAAAAAAACACTCCGATTAAACCATCTGCTAGATTGGGATACGCGCCCGTTTAATGTCGGGTGCTCCTGAAATGAGTTAAAACAGTTACTAGTTGACTAAGTATTGAAAAGAATAGAATTGTGTTGCTTTCTCTGTTTTCACTAGCCTAGCAGTGAAATTCCCAGAGATTCACCAATACAGGATTACTTAACTTGTTCAATATGGCGACAGTTACAAAGGGTCCGAAGATTAGTCACGGGAAGAAATAGGTAGGAAAGTATATAGCGCCTTGTACCTGGAGTACTTCAATGATAATTAATCATTCTCGCTGGGAAGACCGAGGCTATTTATTCACTTTCAGACACTACTGGACTAAACGGGTTATTGGATAAAGTGACAATTCGACTGTCGAATTCCCAGTCAGTGGATTCCCGTAGCAAATCCGCGACCGCGACAACTTTCCCATTGTAAAGTCGCGACCACAGCAATTTTTTAAAGATGCGACTGCGACAATATTTTGAAAGCAAAGTTGCCACTGGGACAATATTCTCATTATAAAGAACACGCCTGCAACAGTAGCAATTTATTGCGACTGTCTTTAGCTGGCGAATTCACACCTTTACGCAGACATTTGAACTTTAGCCAATAACCCCCGCCCGAGTTATCTTTATCCAAGCATTGTAGTAAATATTTCTACGTATTTCTTCTCATGCAGCTGCCGTGTGAATTCTACGTGGGATGGATGTGTAGGACTTACAATGGATGTGATTAAATAATGAATAGAGAAAAATGAAGTGCTAGAGATCGCTGTCATACAGAGCTTTGGGATGAAGTTTAACATTCCCAGTGCTTAAAGCAGGTCCCTTCCTGTATTCTGAAGGTAGCGGAATTTTTTTCTGCTGGCGTTTCAATATGGTAAACGCATGTTAGGTTTTGGTTTAAACAGTAAATCCAATGTTTTGTTGCAGGTTAAGAAAATATGCTTGAACCCTACAGGCAGCTGGAAATATGTCGTCCCTGTGCAGACTGGGGGAGAGAGAGACAAATACCAGATGCTTATAGGTTTGCTTTTTTGTGAACCACAAACTTAACATGGCACAACTGGGAATTCTCAAATAAATTACACATAGAGCGAGCTTCCATGTGACATCTGCAACATACAGAAACACCCATTTAACAGTTTAAAGTAACAGTGTGTTTATTGTTGATTGCGTTGTGGTCCACTGTCAATTTGCTTAGATCTGATTCGTTGAAAGCAGCTATACCTAGCAGGGTGCCTCGACTTATATTGCAATGTCGGTAGCGGGGGAGGAAACTAATCGAATATGTAAATATGTTTTAAATGCAGCGAGGAGTTGTTACACTGAATTAATCCAATTCATTTTGAACAACTATATAGAAAGGTAGAAGAAATAGCTGAAGGGGGGATAGCATCATTTCTGGAACGTACCTACCTTGCCTGAGACAAAAAAATTATGGGTGGAAATAATGTATATACAAAGATGAACTGGGTAATCTTGACCGTCTCTGTACCTGGAGTAACAGCCTCGTGTTACAACCTATAAACCAGATCTCCTCCTTCCCAGGTCATAGTGGAAGGGTTTGCTTGCATCGCACTGATACAACAGCCCACAACATTTTTAAAGGGTAATTTAACACTAGATGACAGAGAAGCATGACACACATGCATTCCCTACATCACAGTTGATTAAGCAACACAAGTTACATTAAATATATGATATATATATTTATATAAAATGCAAAATTCATGACCAGATTGGTCTTTCATAATTATAATAAAGGTTATATTGTGTAGATAGAAAAGCTGCACTGTAACCTTTTCATAGATAAACAAAAGAGGGACTATTTGATTAATGGTTGAGCTGACAGCCTCATCTACTTTACCTTACAAGAAAAGAAAAGAAGATGGTGCTTTGCACCTTAATGACTTTGTGTCAAGTACCGCTTGTTTGACATAGCTCTGCTTTGTCGCAGAGCAGCTCCCTCCGTCTCTGGGCAGCATTAGTGTTGTGATAAGGCTTGACACAAAATGTATTATACAATTCCAAGAGAAAGGTGTGCGAGTGCCCGTGGTGGACATGTCTTAACACATTTCATGCCGGGGTGGAAGCTGTACATCAGCAGTTGCCTGCTTACTTGTTCAAAGCTTTCTCCAGATATTCCTGAATCCATTTCGTTTTGGGGTCCAGGCAAATCTGTTTACCATTTTGCTTCAGTCGAGCCCTGTCGAAAAAAAGCAGAAATCAAGATTAGTTAAAAACAGGTAGAGGGAGATAAAAATATAGAAACGGGGGAACCACTTGGAAAATAAAGGGCGATAAAGGTCACGTTTCAAGTCTTTTCAGCACAAATTCAGTTAATTGCATTCTGGGAAAAAAAGCTTTTGTCTTCAGTTAGTCTTTCATGGGAAGCAATGAGAAAGCTTTATTATTTAAATATCCACCTAAACAAGACTCTTAACTGTGCATAGGAATCCTATGGAAGGTTAGTAGCCAGAATGAACCATGTGCTGAGAAGTTGATTTCTGTACAACCCCTACAGAAATGGACTGTTTTCAATAATCATCTACAGTGTTGCGCAAACTAGAGGCTCTGGCAAAAATAAAAATCACATTGCATTTTGGCTAGCTTTGTCTCCTCTTCCGACTGCCTAATTCTTTCGGTAGGATGGGAAGGTACACGGGGCTGTTGCCAAGATTCTAAGTCTAATTTATAATGTTTAATAATACCTGTCAGCAGATGGCAAGGAGACAAAGACCTTGTTTGAAAGACTTGGGGAGTGGACAGTGATGGGAAGAAAGGTGAAGAGTGAAGAAAAGAGAAGAGAGAGAGAGAGAACCTGGAAAGTAGATATAAAAGAGAAGAGAGAGAGAAGCTGGAAAGTAGATATAAAAGAGAAGCAATGGAAATGTTTGATCAATAGAGAAAAAGAATCAGGAAAGTGAAGGTATTGTATATGGTAGTTGTAGACCTTATCTCCTGATGGATCTTTAATCAGAGGGACAGGCAACCTTCAATAAAGAAGTTCCTAAAAGTCTCTATGCACAGTAGTATAGGTTTATTATTTCACATTAGGTTTTACTTGCCTTTTTTTAGTTCTTCCTGATCCATTTTTTGTTTATGGAGAAGAAAATAGCGCTGGATCTTCCCCATATTGACCAGGACTGGTCTTCCTACTTGAAACATATTTTTCCATTTAGCTATTGCGTATTAAGCTACGGGTCTGGCTGTTTAAGCCCGTGATTAAGCAATGAAATCTGGAAAGATTAAGTTTTAGCTATAAAATAACCATAGGGGGGCTTAGTTTGATATTCCCAGATTTTAGCAGTTCCTGTGATAGCGCTAAGGACCAGGGAGTACACAGATCTATACTGAATGGCGAATAGTAGAGAGATGGACGAGAGCCCTGTGGACACTTACACAATTTGCAGAGAACAGTTGCTTGTAGAGAGGATTTTCAGGTGTTTTATATTGCTTTTGGGTACATTGCTTTCGAAGTATCTACAGGGACATCGGTAAACCAAGCTGACGGGTTTCCCTGTGAGATCAATGGATAAACAATGAAAGAATTAATGTTTTCAAAAGCACCCAGAAGGAAGGATCACACAGATCATTAGTAATGAGATCCCTACGTCCCTGTTTATAACATTATATTCTGATCATACAAAACTGATTTATTATATCTGAGAGAAGATGCTTCTGTGGTCACAAATGTGTTTGGCTAAATGCACTTATTGCTTTGTTGTGTGAATTTAAGCAGAATGAGCTCAACTTAATTCATCATGACTGTGTCACTTCCCGCTGAGTCTCGCCATATAGTCTGTTACACTATCCTATAATAAGTGAGTGGATATTGTAAATTTACTACCAGCATTTGCTCAACACAGCATGGAGTGAAAGACCCTGCGAGCTAGAGAAATTATAATCCATTATTGTTACAAAATGCTCTTGTCTTTTACTTATACAATCCATTTAACTACACAGGCCTTTTCATTTCTTCAAAGAACAGTATAAATAAAAAAATCGAAATGCCTCAAATACAATTATAGTTACTATGATATTTAGATATAAAAACTGGGCTTTAGGGCAACACTTCCTGAATAGGTATTATCTAATGCGCCGCAGAAAACAATGGCACTGGGTGAAGTCTATTTAACACCATGGCTGCAATCCATCAAGATAAAGCAAAAAAAACAAAACAAAACAAATTAATTTAGCTTTAAAGATATTTCAGGAATGGTTCATCATCATCATTTACTTCAGGTAGCAAACAATATTTAAATGAAGCGTACGTGGAGGCGATTACATCATACAGATATCCCCCCTTGCAACATCTGCTTTGTAAAATGCCAATATTTAGAAATGTAGGTGTCGTTATTAAGAATAATGACGCATGGTTACAAGAAGCTTCTGGGGAATTTAATTCAGTCAAATGCCTTTAAGATTAGTGTAGAGTGATAATTGTTTAGTAATTAGATGAAATAACAGACCAGATAAGCCTACATTTAGCAGCAGTGTTATTCTACTTATAATAATGTGTTTTAACCTCAGGCAACAAATAAATCTATTCCGCTTCCAGCCGAACCTAAGCTGCGCAGAGAAATGGAAAGTACCGCTACAATTTAACCCCTTACTCTATGAGTATTTCTTTTCTATAGAAACGCAAAATCTACCATAACAGGTACCCTTAGAAAATGAAGTCAGTTTTCAAGACATTTATGGTATCACTTTGGGTGAAAATTATTAAACGCGAAAAGGCCAAGATCGCCCTTTTCCTATTTATACTGTGACATCTCGAGTTCATCTTCTGAGGTCTCGAGTTTATCCCGTGAAATCTCGAGTTTATCCTGCGAGGTCTCAAGTTTATCCCGTGAGATCTTGAGTTTATCCCATGAGATCTCGAGTTTATCCTGCGAGGTCTCGAGTTTATCCCTTGAGATCCTGAGTTTATCCCATGAGATCTCAAGTTTATCCTGCGAGGTCTCGAGTTTATCCCTTGAGGTCTCGAGTTTATCCTGTGAGGTCTCAAGTTTATCCCACGAGATCTTGAGTTTATCCTGTGAGATCTCGAGTTTATCCCTTGAGATCTTGAGTTCATCTTGTGAGGTTTCAAGTTTATCCTGTTAGGTCTCGAGTTTATCCTGTGAGGTCTCGAGTTTATCCTGTGAGGTCTCGAGTTTATCCCGCGAGATCTTGAGTTTATCCTGTGAGATCTTGAGTTTATCCTGTGAGGTCTCGAGATAATCCCATGAGATCTCGAGTTTATCCTGTGAGATCTCGAGTTTATCCTGTGAGGTCTCGAGTTTATCCCATGAGATCTCGAGTTTATCCTGTGAGATCTCGAGTTTATCCCGTGAGATCTCGAGTTTATCCTGCCAGATCTTGGCTGTTTGATCAGTAAAAAGTGATTGATATTTTTTGATCATTTTTTTTACAGATAGAAACTTTTCGATCGAGTTTTTCGATGGACAGGTAGCCATAATTTACATTATTAGCCATAATTTACATTAATAGTATACTTTACATTAGTAGTATTTACTTTACATTAGTAGTTTACTTTCCGTTAGTAGTATGACTACCTTTCCATGGAAAAATCCAATTGAAAAACTCGATCGAAATGTTTTTATCGGTAAAAATCGATTGAAAATTATCTATCGATTTTTACCGATGAAAGAGTTGAGATCTCGCGGGATAAACTTGCAAGGTTAATAACTTTCTCCCATTTATGTCATAATTATATTCTGCTTTGTTTAAAAGTTGTCTTGCACTAATTGGACAGACTAAAAATTCTGTTTTGCAGAATAAGAAGGGAAGAGTACATTTGCCTCCACAAATATGCATTACATATCTTAAAATTTCACCACAAACAACCAACTTTGGCTGAAATTTGCAGATATGTGATCATTTTCAACAACAGACTTAGTAATTGGCTTCTCAGGGCACTGGGGTTCCATTTGCTAATGACTACATACATGCATCCCCAGTAGTCCAGGTCTAGGTTTTGTTATATAGTATATACCAGGTGTGGCGAACCTATGGCACGTGTGCCAGAAAGTGGACGCGCGCCGTCGTCACTGCTGCTTTCCTTGATCTCCCAAGCAAGCGAGCGCTCCTTAACAGACACCTGACACCTGATAGGTTATAGGTCAGAACCGTGACACCACTTTTCACTAAGTGGCGTAAAGGTCCGCCATCACTGGTATATACAGAGCAAATATCTGCAGATATGCCTATGCTAGGAGACAATCTGCCCAATGTATACCCAGCTTTAGTGCTTATATAGTTAACTTAATTTCTCATGTATGTTAAGCAACATGATAATATACTGTATATATATATAATAATCATAATATTATTAACCAGTTATGTAAATTACACGCAACGTCCTGATTTCATAAACAAATACACCTACCGATTAATAAAGAGTAATATGTGTTGTAAATACATAATACATTTTTTTCTAATATATTTAGTCAGTCTTTTATGTGAGGAAAGGTATTAATTATTCCATCTGTGTAGCAGTACACAGCTCCTTCTGTGTTTAAATCCTAGTTGGATTCTTTTGCTCTGACACAACGGTGTCCCAGGAAGGTCAAAATTCATAGTTAATGAATTACCATAGGCAGTTACTTACAGCTAATGGTGTATACTGTCAGTAGCAAGCACTGATATTGAGCATGAGAGAGAGACCAAATCCATATAAAAATAAAGTCAATGTTTCAGGCCTTTCTTTAACAATTGCTTGTGCTGGGTTAACTACGCCTTTCAGAGTTAAAAAAAAAAAAAAAAAAGGTGGATGTCAGCTTAAAGGTTCTGATTGGTTATTTAGCATTATTCAGCCTGTCAGTCAATTCCTTAACTCAACATTCCAAACTGAACTGCTGAACAGGAAGTAGCAGAGAGAGGGGAGGAGCTTCAGTACCAAACTGAACTGCTGAACAGGAAGTGGCAGACAAAGGGGAGGAGCTTCAGTAACAAACTGGCGCTAAATTGTAAAGGGTGGAAATAAATAAATAATTTATATGACAAAAAGCATTTATTTAACTTTCATTTAACAGTGCCAGACAGAAAGCAAATAACTGTTGGTCCCTAAACTGTTCCTTTAAATAATATTAAAACATTTAGGTATAAAACTGGGTATGTGCAAAGAAAAGCACTGGCTGTGGACATATTGTGACAATGCCAAACAGAAGGCAATGATTTTAGTAGCCATATTTGTCTGAAATGTTTCATTAAATGTTTTCTTTATATGAGATTGTGATTTGTTTAACTGAAGCAATATGTAAGTTACAAAACAAGAAAATTTTCTTCTGTTTATTAACAATTATTGTTGGGGTGGGAGGATCCAGATGAGGATTTTAGTTAGGGTTAGGGTTAACACATGATTTCATTTATCCATTGGAAAAGGTTCACATCACAGTCCTGGCTCGGGTATGTGTAGCTTTGGGCTTTATCCGTGTGTGTCCAAATCTTCACTTTCTCAATTCAGAAAGTCTATTGCAGTTTTTTTTATATCTGTTATGAACAATGACTTTTAGGAAAACTATTCCAAACATAAAGTATTTCCAAATGGGACACTGGAACTGGAATTTAACCCACTATTTAACATAAAACTACAAATTAGTAACTTTCTACTAGGAAAATACTGGAAGGGGCAAGAATACATCTAAAGTGTCAATGTAATATGATTTTATGTATTTATAGAATTTTTACTTTCAGTTGAAAGAACTATTTTTATACTTCTGTCTCATGAACTTAACTGTTTCCCTTTAATTGTGTTTTTAACCACTCCAAAAATCCTTATATTGTTATAAATTCTATATTATCACTAGTAACTGCAAACTAAACTACTATTCTCTGTATCTATCTGTATCTCTCTATCTATCTATCTATCTATCTATCTATCTATCTATC
>WMED01010405.1:0-15787 GCA_019650415.1 Pipa parva | reverse complement strand
TTTTTATTTACGATTTACACAACGTGCCAACTTTTCTGATTTTGGGGTTTGTACTTGGGCCCCATTCCTATTGTAGCACCTCTGCCAGTGAGATGAATAATCTGATTGCCTTGAGACTAGCTGGCATGTTAAATGCTAGCCAACCTGTGCTTTCCCAAAACAACCCATTTTGTTAAACTGTCGTACTTCCCTTCATGCATCTGGAAACCTCAGTTTCACACTGTAACAGAGAGCCGGAGGCTTTTTACTATTCTTTCCACCCTCTAACCCAGTGCTGCTCTGTAAGCTGCTCTAATGGGCTCAGGGCACCTTAGAGGCTGTGCCTACACTCGGCAGAGACAGGTAGGGGAGGGACAGTCTAAAACCCCTTCATTAGCTGCATTGTAGTTCTTTGTTTCATAGTGAAATCAACCAGACAAAAGGTAAGCCTTCTGTCTGATTAGAAGGGCAGATTTACCTAAGCCCAGGCTTGCTGGAACCTGTTATAACCCCAAAACCTAAATATCTTGGACCATTCTGATTTTCAGTTTTGAGTGTTAATTTCTAATGGAATTAAATGTTGGTTAATTTTCAGCAATTCCCAGTACTTGTGTACAGTTCATGCACTTTTGTAAAAAAAAAAAAGTAATTGGTTCAGCCATGTTAGGTGTGTGGCCAGTTTAAATCTAACCAACAAGTGTGTTTAGGCTTGCATAGGTTGTAAACTTTGATCAGGAAACTTTCCCTTTACTTTTGAACCACAACTTCAGCATGTTCGTGATTTGTATTAGTAAACAGAATCATGCAGCCCATTAGTCCTTGTAAACATAAAAACTCAGTATGAGTCTAACCAAGACTGAACACTCTAAGTGTTACTTGCCTTTCGACAAGCTAAGGATTTAATATGAGTATATTGAAGAGGAGCAGCTAATCATCGTGACAAGGAAGTGTGGCTGTACCCTGATGCCTAAGTTCACATCTGTTGGACATTTTAAAAGTGTACATGTGTCATGAGAAAATATTTAAGAGGAAATCTGTGCAGTTTAACTAGACCAGCGTCCAGCTTTCCAATCTTGAAACAGTGAGTTTTACCTGCGAATATATATATATATAGAGAGAGAGAGAGAGAGAGAGAGAGAGAGAGAGAGAGAGAGAGAGAGAGAGAGAGAGAGAGAGAGAGAGAGAGAGAGAGAGAGAGATGAGATATGTAGAATTATCCTTCATAATAGATGCCCTTTAAAGTCAGCGTGTTAATTTATGCATGTTAAATTCACTTTAAATATATTTTTATACAGTTTGGTAGCAAATAACGTTTAGCTGGAAACCCATTAACTGTACCATCTGCTCACAATATAGTACCTTGTATTGCTTTCTATAAAAATCACATATTTGCATATGCACATGCCAGATACGAGCATCACACAAATACATTTTCTAAAGGTTCTGCGAGTCCAGCGGAAATCTGTGATGACGCATTCCCCCCAGATGGGCATAAATCATGGCATTCTTCAGATCACCTTTCCCATAAATAAACCTCATATGATCAGCAGATATCAGGTCCTCACTGCGGCGCACAACCACAGGTCGCCCTGCTGTGCAGCTGGACAGAAAGGTTATTTAAATCTTGGATTTTATTTTCTGTGTGGAAGTTTCTATAAACAGTGCTGAAGTATTGGTAATACTGAATGTTTCTCTAGTCTAGAGCTTGAGAAATCTACTTCTATCCATTTTATTCTACTGTTCTTGGGTTCCAGCAATTTTCAGTTTTTGTCCCAGAGCCATTCACCTCCTGTTGAAAATGTTCAGTTTCACTCAGATTACATTTTTTTTCCATATGGTAGCACCTCACTTATAGAGAAATTAGTCAATGGGGAAAACTTTACAGGGGGTCTAGTAACCTAAAGCAACCAATAGGAAATTGTATTTTATTGTCCATGATTGCTTATAGCAGAGAATGTTGACTGTTGATTGGTTGATATGGATTACTAGAGCTCTTTAAATGTTTGCCTCTTTGATGAATTCCACTATTACTGCCTTCTTACATTAAACAGTTCAAGAGTATTTACTCAAGCATCACACCATGCCTGTCTTTAAATGCCTTTCTTCTATGTTCCAATGTTAATTCTACTCCACGTGCGGGTTGCTCCTTCTACTCGGTGCGCGCGATGCCCCTTTTACTCAGCATGCGCAATGGTCACGTTAAAGGACCGGCAACAGCACAAAAAGAAAAAAAATCCTGTTAGGAGTGGTGTGGCTGTTATTCCTACATAGTCCTGGTAAAAATGTTCTTGGTTGAAATCCTGATTTGTATTATTTTTGTTTTATGTTTTATTTCCTTTTTAGTTACAGCCATTTTTAATCTGCTATGTAACAAGCATCAGTCTAGTCCTGTTATTTGCAAACAAGGTACAACAATTCTCCTTTGTGGGTTGTAGGGCACAAGCAGAATCAGCTGACCATTTGCTTTTTATATAATATGGTACCCCGGTGACTCAAGTGCTTCCATGACAATGTAAGAAAGTGAGCTGGCACAATGTCCTCCTGTAGGATTTTCTCATGTTTGTATTTTTGTTAATTTTATTGGAGGAACCTCAATGACAGCTTCTTGTCAACTTGGAGAGCACAAGGTCACCAAAGAGAGTGAAGAGAGGTGTATTACACTAGCTAAATTGTAAGTTGTGAGATGATCACTGTAGAGTGATAATTTATGTTGTTGACCTGATTCCCATCATAGTAATTAGATAACAGATGGTAAGTTATCTTATTTCAGCAGTAAGAATTGATAGTATTCATGCAAGGTTTTCCCACTTATTAAGGTTATCTACTGTGCCAGGAATTGGTTTTACTGGGCACTGTCCAACTACTGGTTACTCTAGCCTACCTCAGGACTTTCACTTAATCTTGGGGAGAACATGCTCCTTGTTGGGTAAATCCGTTAACCATATCTTATGGTTTCTAAAACTGTCAGTTTTAATTTACTCATCAGATAGTTTATTCACAAAATTGTAGCACTGGAAGTAGAGAACTATGTTTATTAGAAACTTTTCTTAAAAACGTTATTTACAAAGTATAAGCAAATGTTACGAGGAGAGGGTTAGAAGCCTCATTAGATGCACAAGTTACCAAAATGCCCATGTCTCACATCTCTATAGCTCTATTCTGGACATTCTAAATTGACGTGACCACTTTTGCTCAGGAAACCAATTTCAGGAGATTTCTATAAAACTGACACCAGAAACAGAAAAAAATTCTACAATAAGCAAAACAGCACTGGAAGTTGTACTGTTTCCCTTGTGATTTAAAAATAAACATTTGTTTCTCTTAAAATGTCTTTCCTAATTCTGTAGCCCTTGGATTGATCCTAGTCATGGGTATGGATCAATGCAGACCAAGCAGAGATTTTGGACTAATATTTGAGAAAGAAGAATGCTTCCATTGCTAATGAAAATTACTAAGGGTTTATGGCCCAGACATAGTGTAAAGGTAAAATTGAATGCATTCAATCCCCTTAAATTTAAGCAAAGATCATTTTTGTGTGTTGATATTTCCTTTAATTGTGGACATTCTGGTTTTAAACCAAAACAACATTTTAATTTACATAAAACCCCCTAACTTTTTAAAAAGGAAGTTGGATGAGGAAGGGGTGGCTTCCACATTAACATCTCATTACATCATCCTTGACTGTTCTGCTAGACAAATCATGCATGTTTATTATTGAAATGGTTTCCATGTGTTACACAAACTGAAATTTAAAGTAATGCCCTAATCTAGAGAGGCCTTCTATTTTATACCTGGTAAATTTCAGTCATCAGTTGTATATATGCCTTTAATTACACCATGAACTTAACCAAAACTATATTTTTTCCCTTTCTAATCATCCAAACTATAGACTATGTTTAGTATTCCCTGAACTAGGAGATTTTCAGATATAGTCACAATGAAGGCCCCATTTGCATGGCCTCAGTATGGGTGTTTTAAACAACCCAGACTAGGCAGTATGTAATGTTTATTTGACAGGTTAATAGGCAAATAATACATAGAACTATTTATTTTTGCAGTACAGTAAAATATAAATGAATTCCGGCACATTGAGATTAAATATACTCCCAGAAGCAGACTAAAGCAAGGTCCTAGCCAGACCCAATATATAGGACTCAAAAGAAACACTCAACTGTATTAAATCAGTGGAAAAACCCCATACATTGCAAAGTGAAGATTACACAATGTTTCGAGTGGCACCATAACTTTTTATTTTAGATTAATGGCAGCATATGGGTATATGCATGAATTGTCATAAAGGACAATGTCACTATTTACTTAGTCTTTCTAGTCTGTATTGTCACTGTAGAATAGAGGACAAATGTGCTACAAATGGTTTTAACATTAATTTCAATGTTAGACAATCCCTAGCTTATGTTGGCACTTGGTCATCGGTGGATGTTGAGTAAAACCATTCACTTTCATTTGGTGAGGTTAATCCTCCTATTCACACCAGTACACCTCGGGGAATTGTCACTATAAAACACAATAAATATCCTGTTTAACATTTTGGCTTTGACTATGATTCTGGTTCTTTATTGTTCGACAGAGAATTGTTAATTATGCCTGTTTGTTGATTACACGGACAAATAAATTCTTCCTTGGAAAATCTGTACGTCCTTTGTAGGTTTCGTCATTTTGTTCATGGCTGACTTATGTTAGAACATTTTCAATAATAAAAAGAAGGTTCGGTGTCTTGATACGGTTAAAAATACAAGCTCATGTATTAATTACCTTTAGTAATTATGAGTTTTGTGAGTTTTTATTTGTTTTTAATAAGCCTTAGTGTGAAACAACCATCTGTTAAAATTATTTTCGAACATGTTGGGAAATCAATAGAAAAAGTAGCCTATTCCTGAACAGTCATTTTCACCATCCAAACCAGGAAATTATCAGTATAGCCAAATGTTCGGAAAACATAGAATCAGACCAGCCTTCTTCCTCACATTTCCATAATTATTAACAGAATTCATTAACAGGGGATATCATTGACAGTGGTCTAGTAACCCATAACCAATCAGAGGTTGACTTTCAGAATTTCAATTCCTCTATAACAGTGAATACTATCAGCTGATGGCTGGGAGATGATACAAGGTAAAGGTAGTGTCATCTTCTTATAACAAGGTCTTTTTGTTTATATTTTTACTTTAGGTGAAACCTATTGTAATGTCATTTGTTGTCCACATACTTTGAGTAGATGCTCGCTATTAGTTTTAAATCCATATGCTTTTTTTAAAATACAATTTTAGTTTATAACGTAAGAGAAAAAAAGCTGTTCTCACAGCTTTGCCATTTTCTCTCTTGCGCTATAGGTGTGGATTATATATCATTGTTACTTTTAATGAGGTTGAATTATCCCAAATTCTTCCATTTTAAATAATCCTACTTAATTTCTGACACATGAATAGCGGTGTTTGCTGGCTTCCATCTTCATAAAATTTGAAAATACTATTTTCTGCCTATGCATGGGTATCTCATCTAAAGGACTGTGCTGAACAGGTAGTATATGGGGCTAGGTGGGAAATTCAATAAAGTGCAATTTAAATTCCTTGTGATCTTTGTTCTACTTCAAGTCATTGGAAACACATTATGCTTAGTAGGGGTGTGCGATATATATCAGAAGGCAATATCGTGTATCGTGCGCCTTTGCAGCGTCTGTGCGGCTGGCGTGCTTGTTCGGCTTCTGTGAGGTGGGCAGAAAGCAGCGCACCAACAAAGTTAAAGCTGCCGATGGAGACCCTCACTAGTACACTTGGGAGGAGCTGGGAGCAGGGCAGTGAACAGTGAAGCAACAGGCACGTATTGAACTGCTCCTTCTCATTTAAGTCAAAGCTAGTGCTTTTTTTTTTTTTTTTTGCTTGTTACTTTCGACCATTATCGTCCACTATCGTTATCGGTATTATTAAAAATAATATCGAGATATCGTTTTTTGGTTTTTTTTTTGCATTATCGCCCACCCCTAATGCCTAATCAGCATCGTATTGGCAAAATAAATCAAAAGTGCATCAAATAGAAAAGCTTGTTTTAGCAAACAGAGTAGTCTTTGGTTAAAGTGTTAGTGAATAACAAGAACTGTGATCAATAAATAAAGCCAAATGCCCAGCAAAAAAAAAAAAATATATAAATGTATATGTGTGTAATATATATATATATATATATATATATATATATATATATATATATATATATATATATATACTTTAAACACTGATAAGAAGCTAATCTATCTCACAAGCTATACCCAGTGGCGTAACATTTAAAAAAAATTCAGTAACCACGCACCACAACTCTAAAATGATAAGGGTAAATGTGTACAGGGCTCCATAGTAACCCAACCTCCACCCTGTGCAAAAGGGTGGAAGGGCTCGTGTCTCAGGAAAAGGTCAGGTGGACTATTGAGTAGAGAGGAATCTTTTAAAGAAAGGGGGATTCAAGATTGTGTCCTCTAACTCACCCTTTAACCTAGGGGCAGAGGACAGGATCCTCTCTTTTGGGTGACAGCACTAAAAACTAATTCCCAAGACCCTCCCCATGCCTTAATGTGTATATGTTGGGAGGTTGGGACTCTCACTTATTAAGTATTAGGGGTCCTTGCTAAGTAGTGTCATCAAATGTATAAAATAAAAATGTTTTTTTTATTTTCCTTCTCTGATTTCTTCTCTTCTGGGCCATGAAGTAGTCCTGTATCGGTCCGTGTTGTCTGAGATGGCCTTGATCCTCTTTCACACACAAAGTAGTCCATGCAAGGGTGTCCATTTTTGGTTATGTCATAGAAAATGAAAGGCCATCATTTTTTGATCTGCTGTAGTCCACATGGTTTTGATCAGTCATTGCCACGCTATTGCCAAAAAAAAATAAATAAAGATGAAGATATTTAGTAGGAGAGTTCCTTCTTCACTGGTGTTGTATTCTGCACAGTGTTGTTGCCTTACCCCTGCGGTTCGGCAACCTTATGGGCTGAGATTGCTGTATACATGCGGCTCTCTCAGCCCTTTTGAATCTGGAGCCGGTGACGTCAGCAGCTCTGGATTGGCTAGCAACCTGGAAGTGTGGTGACATCAGCGGCTCCGGATTGACTAGCAACCAGGAAGCTGGTGACGTTAGCGGTTTTGGATTGGCTAGCAACCCAGATGCGCTGAAAGAGCTTTGTCTCTACAGCGTTTGCCGGCAATTAGTAGGTAGACTGTAATGAGCGGTGCTTGCATGTAAGCACTGCTCGTTACCCTCAAAGAGCCAGATGCAGCCATCAAAAGAGCCACATGTGGCTCAAGAGTCATAGGTTGCCAAACCCTGTCTTACCCAATAATAAATATATTGCTTATTATATAATGTTCTGGAATTGCTTTTGTGAAGATTTATTTATTTCTACATTCACTCTGCAACACATTTCATTGGACTTGATGAATTACTTCCTAAATATTTGTTTGGTCTGTATACACTGGCAACTCTGTAGCTGCAACAATCGCTGTTTAAAGTTGTTGCACCTTGTTGCATCGCAGTGGAAAATCCCTACCTTTGTAGTTGATGGGGTTTTTTTTTTTGGTTTTTTTTTTATAGAGAAATCATTTTTCAATGACAAGGAAAAAACACACCCACAAAATATACTGTTTACAAATTACTTGAATGGGCTAACAATGATTCCCCCCCCCCCCCCCCTTAGCAAAATAATGCTTTGTTGCAAAGTTTTCTGCCCCTTCGAATGAATAGCCTTAACATACATATCCATTGTGATCTTTATCACTTAACTAACTCATTTTTCAGTAGACCACACCGCCATTTATGTCTCGGGACTGATTTAAATGGGAGCTTGCTGGTCTGGCAAAACATCATAAAAATTGTTTCAATATGTTGTATGTTCAGGGATATGTAAAACCTTTCATAATTAAGTCTGATTAAAAACAATCAATCAGCTGGGAGTTTCTTTTTCTTCCAGACTCTTTCTGCTGTGATTAACATACTTTATAAATAAAATGGAAGACCTCTTAAAAATATATCTCCTTAGTCTTCCCATTTGACAAAACAGTCATGCTTTAAGGGTTTTATTTTACACTGTGTTTTAATGCCAAAGAGCTTTTTACACACATGCTCTAGTAGAGCAGTGATATGCACTACTCTATCTCTCTAGCATGCCTAGGGTTAACCAATAAACTAAGCTCCAGCTGTCACTGAAATGCTCTGAGCTATGTGTTGAAAAGCTCAACCAGATGGTATCCAGTGTACACACCCTGCCTAATCCTACAATCCCTTCATAATATTCCCTGGAACTTTATAAGGTGAAAAATCGTATGTTTAGGATGAATTTAATTTAAAAAAATAAATAAATAAATATTATCCGTAAATACAAATATGCATACTTATATGCAGTAGTTTAGCTTTAAATTGTTCAGTTGTCCATTTGGGTAAAAGTACAACTTACGTTAGTCATGTGACTCTAGAAATGAATACTTACCTTTTACTGCCATTACTCCCATTCTAAAATGTTAGATATATTTGGGCATAAGTTGCAATAAACAAGTAAACCTTATCTGGAAAAACTCCCATTAACAACACTGCAGTTTGTGATCTTTTTTAAGTTTTGTTATTATTGTAGACTGAAAAATAGATTTAATTTTTTCCTAAAGGGGAAGTCTATAAATAGACATTGAATACCTAAATTAAAGATGCGTATGTTTCTTTCAATCCAGGACTCCAAACACTGAAACGTCTACACTGAGCTTCTTCTTCCACTGTTCCAATTGTCTGTTTATATGTTCTTAAAATGGGAACATTTTTCTTAAATGTATCATAAAGCCTAACTAGAGTAAATGCATAGAAAAAAGTAACACCTAGATTTTAAAAGCACCAAATAATAAACTATTCCTTTAGGTAATCTAAGGTCATCCCCTAATGAGAAGGTCCTTTCCATAAAATATTGTTTGTTTTTTGGTGTTTATGTTTTTAATTTGGAGATAAAATGCTTTATCCAGAGGTGAACGAACTAGAGTCAAATTCTAGTGGTTATTGATTGCCCAGGATGATAGACATTTTAGTTCTTCAGCAGAGGCAGAACCAGAGAGTCCTCCCAATCTTTTATCAGATTTTGAGTAATGTTAAAGTGGACCTGTTGGGTCCACTTACAAGACTTTTTTTTAGGAAGCAGGGAGTTGTCTTAGCTGAGTGGTAAAAGCATTGAGGTAATACTGTAGTAAAAGAAGCAAGCTCCCTGCTACTTTTCTGCTCCAATGCCCAAATTGAATCTCAAGTCGTGTTGGAAAGGGCTAAAAGGATGACGGACATTAAAGTCCCTCCAATCAGATCCCTTAAATCACAATCTAGCAGGGATCTGATTGGAGGAACTATATATAGCTTTTATCTATATTTCAACATCTATCAAAGTGATGTGCTCTTTGCTTATAGTTGAGCATTTTCCATTCAGTCACATTCATTCTGACTGATAAATAGTGTTGTAAAGTCACTGTATCTCTACACAAGTTAGTTGATGTGCCCTAATAATTCTAGACCTTTTTCCAATGCTGTCACTTTGTTAAATGTGATTGAGGGCATTGAGGGTGCCAGTGGGAATACTGAGGACTTTGGCATGGGATTCTTCAGTTTTGAGTTTGACGTGGCATGTAGAGATTTTGTAGAGGCCGCTTGTGTTCGACTACATCCGGATATTATTGTCTTTATAGGCTTGTTTGACATACCTAATCACAAACAATATTTTTGGGCGGATATAAATCTACTTGTGATATGAACCCAAGAGGACTTCTCAGTTCGGAGGGAGTGTGTTGTATTAAACATGGGTTCAAAGCTTCCTAAGCTGCAGATTTTTTTCCTTGTTAATTAAAGTCATTCTTCAATGAAGTAAGATAAAAGAAAGTTTTGGCAAAGACAGTTTTTTGTTTTTTTTTTTGGACTTAACACTGTGCTCCTTAACCAATTGTGTTTAATATTGCAATATGGCAGTAAACAAACTGACTGTACTCCCAAGTAGATGCAGAAAGAACTGTGTTCCAGACATCCTGCTTTTTTTTTTTTTTTTTTTTCACAGGGGTAGGAGGTAATTTAGAACTTGACCTGTATGTGGGTGGCATTATGTGAGAGAAACAGGGAAAATACCAGAGTCTACATGACTGCTCACTGATAACAGCCAGATGTAGACGATGCATAAAGAGGCCTTTCAGTGGTGGTATAACAAAAAATAAAAGGTCTTATTGTAAAAGGAAAACATGCTTTTGACTAGAATACACATTAGGTAAAGACTCCATGGTAGTTACACAGGTCAAGGTTAACCGTGTGCATGCACAAATGTAAACAGACATCTTGATAGCCTGGTCCCAAGGCATTTCTAGGGATCTGCCTGAAGTCCCCTCTCTTTATTGTGTTGTATGTGTGCATGCCTCAGTATTAATAGCAAAAGTTTATGTTTCAATAGAATGGTTTGGACACTTTTGCTATGCAGTGTTTTCAGAAATAAAACAGATGTGTTCGTTATCTCTGTTTGAACTAATCCTCCCCGAAATAAAACAGCTGATCCTAGACTACACAGTCTGCCACAGCTAGCCAGAAAAGAAGAAGAGGTGGGGGCGGGGGGGGGGGGGGGGGGGTTTAATACAGAAAATGAAAAGATAGAAAAGACAAAAAAAAATAAAATAAAATTGAGCAGGCAGCAGAAAGATTATCTTGTTCAAATCTGCCTCTTCTCAGACGAGGGACATTTTCTGATGTTTAACACAAAGTAATCTGACCAATGTGCCTCCTAAAAGCTTTTACAGACATGTTCTTCCAAGTTTTATGTTTTTTTTCGGACACTAATTTTTATTCAAATTTAAAAACAGAAAATTAACATTTTAATTTTCACCAAATGTTAAGCTTTTCACATCCGTAGGCAACAGATGTTGATGGCAAAACTTTGAAAACAAACCCACCAAGTCCAATGTTAAAGTAATTGAAATGGTGCTTCAGGATGTTCCCGTCTGTGTTGTCTGGTTTAGTCGAGGTCTGCTTTCTCTGTTATTGTTTGATTCAGCTCTGTCCTTTCTTTTATTGACTGCCACATGAATGAAATGATTAAAGAGTAAACTATTCCGACTTTAAATAGTTTACTACAGATAACTGCAGTTTATATGTACACAGTTAAGTCATCGGACTGATAGATACATTGATGGAAAAATACTTCACACTTGTCTAATGAAACTTCAGTAGATGCAAATAGCTGAAATCTTCTAGAAGATGCTAAATGCAGTAAATTTGTTTGGGCATGAGGATTAAAGAATAACTAAGGTTCTAGTTAATATAGGGGTGGTTCATCTTGAATGGGCTTGTTATAGTTACCGATCTCTGGCTTTAGTCCCTCAAAGCCTCCTGCTTCTTGTCTCAGCGATCTTCTTTTCTTCAGTTCCAATATTTTGATCCCCCATGCTTCTTGTTTTCTTCCTTCATTGCCCATGTGAGCAAGCACAGAAACCGTATTGGGACCAAATACCACCTCTGGGCTTGCTTACATCAGTAATGTAGAAAAGTTACCGCTACCTGAATGGGGAATCATGATGCTGGAACTGAAGACAAGAAGATTGCTAAAACAAGAAGCAGGGGGCATCAAGGGACTAAATGGGAGCGATCATTAAGTATAGCAAAAAAAGATCCACCCTATATTAATGAGCAACTCCTTTAACGGAGTCCCTATCACTGAAAATGAATCCTCTTGCTGATTTTTTTTTAAGGTATGCAGACTCTGTAGGAAGTGAGAATTTAGGCAGTGCTCCCTGGAATATGTATAGAAATGAACCTCTCCAAAAAGAATTGACTTCTTGTGCAGATTTTCCATTTTCATGGAAAGCTTCTCAATAGCTTTTTGCTGACAAAAAAACACCTCTGAACAGATATGTTTCTGCCTCTTGGGCCTCATCTGCCTAGTAATAGTTATCCTGTTTCAGATTGTAATGTCCGAGAATTAATGAAAAACACACTTTGTGTAGACTTTGTTGGACTCCCATTTAACTACAGTGGTAGACCCTAAAGAGGTTTATTGCAGTTGTTATTAGACTAATGGATTTGCTTTCATAGAAACAAATGAAACTGGAAAATAAATGGGTAAATGCTGTAAGCTTGGATATCCTAATGCCAAAATATTCCAGCATTTTCTGCCAAAATCCTCTTCATCCTGAATGCTAAATGATTGCACGGCTCTCCTGTAAGATTGCTGTAAATGGTGTACCTCCATAACATGTGGACTGTTTCATGGTCCAACCTTGGCATTTTTACAAGAAACGCTCAAACCTACCAACATACCAGGGGGTAACAGTGGGACGCAGTATTGACATCACAGACTCACTTGTACTTTGCTTGTAATTGGCGATTGATTGGTATGCCAATGACCTAATCAGTGATGTCACTGGTGCACTGCTCACTTCTCCCTGGTTGTACATGGGGAGCCAGGGGACAGGGACCCGCGGGATCCAGGACAGTTTAGGGATGTTGTAAATACTCTCTTTTAGGTATGGAATAAGAAAAACATTCCTCTGCAAGAAATTAACCATAAGGCCACAGTAATGCTGCGATTTGACATAAATGTCAACAATCGCTTTTAAAACAAGGTGAAATCATGTTGTCATATAAAGAAAGATATAAAGGCTTTTTTGTCCTGTATAATTAATAATGTATGCAGTTGCTCCATATAAATTGTTTGTGTAAATTAAGGCTGCCACAGCACGTACTGCCTAAAGTACTGTCACTGGCAAAACTATGCAAATCAAAAAGGAAGGCTTATTGCGCTGGCCGTTGGTACTTTTTTACACATGTACAATCATTAAAAACTCACAGCTGGAATTTTCACAGCAGTTTTGTGCTCGATGCCCAGAGGAAGCTCGAAATGATGAGTCTGTAAATTCTAAGTAGACTCTTAAGAATAATGGATGTATTTAATCATTAGAACCACTTAAAGTACAGAGAGCTCTGGCTGGTTTTCTAAGTAACAGTGGGGGAAATAAAGAGACAAGAAGGAAGTCACAAAGAAAACAAACATTATAAAACAAACCGTCTTATTTGGGGTTTTTTTTCGTAAACACTTTATATTGAATCAGAATTTAAATAGATAAATTTGTTTGTCCAGTCCCAACTTTATAGCATTGTAAAGTAATTTCTCTTATTCTAAGCAGCATCTTAACTGCACCAAAACCTGTATGCAAAGTGCTTTCTATTTATTGGCAGCCCAGTATGATGCACAATAAGTGTTAAAATGACTTTACAGATTTTGCAGAACAATCGTAGCAATTGAATAAAAACAAGCACTTGGAGCAGAGGCTCTTAGCTAATCCTAGCTCCTCCTCCAGTCACCTCTGTGCAGGGCTGTTTTAGGCTGCTTTTCTGTAGTTTTTTTCAGTCCAAAATAAAAAAACAAACTATGTTTTAATTGTGGTAGTTGGGTGAGAATATTGGCATAGTACTAAAGATCTTAGACCTATGCAATTATTTTAATCATTTTATGAAAACTGTAAATCGGTTACAAAAACACACTGCTGTTTAGGACAAATGACTGTTGAAAATGTATCCTAACTCTAATGCACAGTCCCCTGTTAGTGGGCAAGTAGGTAGAAATTGCCTTTTTATATGATCTGCTGAGTCTGTATTTTTCATGAGTAGGAGACTGGCAGAATGCACCTGCACATACAATATGTCTGCACTAGGGGATTGATTAACTACAGGGTGAATTCACATCTCTAAAATAGTTTTGAATACACTTCTTGTTATTGACTAAGCGGTGAATAGACTTGTCAAACAAGCAGACAGTGGTGATCGCTGTAAGATGCGTTGTGTGTCGTAGTCACACTCCACATCTTGGTCAATAGTAGAAGTACCTGTACTAAAAGTAATCTTGCTACTGGGTCAATCGAATATTAAAACATCTGGACTTGTGGCTTGATTTGCTGTGATGTTTTAATTATTAAGTCATGGGGCCTGATTGACAAAAGACCAAATAGTCACGTAGAGGTCTGAATTCACATCTATTTACCACTTCCCCATGATCAGTTATTGACTAAGCTCTGTGAAGTGGCGAATATGCGACCAATTCACGTGTCTATGATAGTCGCGAACTTACGGAGCTCTTGACATTAATTTGTGTGCGTGTGCACAGGTACTTGTACTATTGAGTAAGTAGAGGGGTGGTGCAAATGTGACTAGGTGTACTGCTCCGAATTCACTTTGCTTGACTTCGCCACCAAAGACTGGGGAATTTGAAGGGTTGACGCAGGGCTCCAGTGTTTCATAAGGTGACTATTCATTCAAAAGTGACAATGGCGACTGCGACTAAGTGACAACATGACCTGAGGACAAGGTGACATAGAAATAGATGGAATGTTCACATAATACAGTTAGTGGGATATGAAGAGACTGATGTAACTTCCCTTCGCTTGTCATATTCGCCTCACTGCGCATGACTTCTCTTCCTACTTCTATCCGACTGACTATGCCGCACTAAGCATCCAACAGTGATCTCAACTGTCCGCTTGTTCGACAAGTGTATTCACCTTTTAGACAACAGTGAGAAGTGAATTTGTGACTAATTTGGCAATGCGACTTGAATTGTAGTGAAGTGAATTCACTCTTTTGACAATGAGTCTCAATGAATCCAGTATTTGGCTCAGGATTAATTGAACACAAAAATGCTTTTTAAGATTTATATTTAACCCAGTCCTAAGGTCATGGCTGAACTGAATCCCAGCCCAACTTGTCACACGAGCAGGATTGTGCCAAATACAGTTGCATATGATTATCCTGTCTGTCTACTGGATTGGGAACCACCTAGGCTTATTGTATAATATATATGCTAATGTGTTGAAGAGTTGATTTTATATTAGAAATACAGGCTCTTGATTAAAAGAACAAATTACATCAAAGCCTTTAGAAACTAATTTAATTCCATAAAGAAATATAAGCAACTCCTTGTTTATTGCTTATTTTTATTAGCAAACCGTGCATAGAAAATTAGAATTTACCCGAAGAAATGAAGACAATTGGATCCTATTTTTCTGCCCCATACAATATATATATATATATATATATATATATATATATATATATATATTTTAATAATTCCTTGTATTCTTTCCACGCATGTTTGACTTCTGTCAAACTGTTGTTCCTTGCACCTTTTGGAGAGTCATCGTTAATGACTTTCTCCTCTTATGTTACCTTTCAATGTTTTCATTTTCCTCCCTCAGTTTCAAATTTTGTCCACTAGTCTGAGGCCATTTTTACTCTTTAGACCAGGGCCACACTGTCTGTTTTGTAGTTGAGCTGGAGAAATAGAATCCATTTTTTCCTGTGGGATCATCCACACATAATCCACACATGATTTTGTGTTTTGCTTCATAAACAGTTTGGCTCTGGTCTTAGAAGAACAGTAACACCAAAAATTAAAAATGCCTCAAATGCAAATATAGTTACTGTATGGTCAATCTGTGCTTCCAAAAATTCCAAATTCTTTGTAGAAAGTAAAATATTTAGCTTTAAAAGTGGGATTTAGGCCACATTTCCTGTACATGTTTTATGTAAAGCTCCATAGGAAACAGTGGGACAGAACAGACGGAAAGCAGTAAAATTCATCAATTTGAATAAAGAGATAACATTTGTACAAGAGCTGTATTTAAATAACTATTTTTGGTGATACTGGTCCTTTAAGGAAACTCTTTCCTCCTGAATTCTCTTAATTCCTTGGCACATTTTAGGGCCGGTTCACACATGGCGTATATACTCTGAGTATTGTAGAAACGACCGTCTAAAAAAT
>WMED01010404.1:1221-15788 GCA_019650415.1 Pipa parva | reverse complement strand
CGCCAAACCTGCCTTCAGTACAGGCCACGGACCCGATCTGACAGTTTTCAGGCCAGATCCACGGCCTGCGCTGAAGGAGCGCTTGCTCTCAGGGGGAGCTCTCCTCCGTTGACGCAGGCATGATGATGTCACTCACCAGCACCGGCACTTCAGGTGACACGCTGGTGAGTGACATCATCTTTTTGGCACTCCGTGCCAAAAAGGTTCGCCACCCCTGGCTTAAGCAGTTCACCTTAGAAAATTATACAAATGATACAAAAAATATGACACTATGACATTAGAGCAGGTCTGTAATGAGAAGCATTGATTCTGATGCAGCATTTAAAATAAATGAAATCTGGGTAAGCAGGCAAGTATACAAAATAAAGAGAATTGAAGCACAGTAGTGGAGATTCTGTAGACTTTGAACTCCTATTTTGTGCTTCATTTTTCCAATTTTGCTATTTCACATGCGCCTACAAAAGATGTAGTCTAGCTGTCTAATTGAAATTGTATTGGCTCAGCATCTGTTAGTGTGTTTGGAAATTCAAAAGACAGTTCTAAATAAGAAACAATTGTAGGAGAACCATTCTACTTGTATGGTTTGGTCTGTAGTGGATGTCAAAAAAGTCTCATGCTAAGTTCTAAGTATTAGGCACCCTTGTGTTGTGTGCACATTTTAAAAGGGAATTAAAGGACAGGCTGGATTGCAGCCCTCTGATGTGGCACTGCTGTTACACATACGCAGAGAGGTCCTGCGCTGTAGACACAACACAGAATGTGGATGCAGCCGCAATTCCCTACAATGATATATTCTTTGCTTCAGCGTTGAAATGAAGAGCTCAGCCTGCTGTCTAGCAAGCCACTTGTCTGTCTCAAGTAGCTCTATTTGCTAGTTACAGGTTGACTAGCATTTAGCGTGTCGGCCATATTATTATTTTATCTACCTTTTAAAGGACTTGGGGCGAAATGTAATAAAATTGAAAATATAGATATCGTGATTGGATTGAAACTTTTCATTCTGTTTACTTCTAGGGAAAATCTATAATTTTGATGGAAAAATTCAATATCAAATTCAATTCAGATTATTCAATAATTTTTGAATTTTTTAATGGAATTTTGCATTCGACAACGGCCTTTTTCAACTTAAATAAATTTCACCCTTTAATGTGTTAGTAAAAACAATATGAAATATCAAATGGTATCAGAGAAATTTATTTTATCTCAACAAGATTTTGATTTTATGCTTGTATAAATTGTCTTAGAAAATTTTAAATTACTAGATTCCTCCTAATAATCATGTTTCTCTTTATACTGCAGTGCAGACTTATTTATCTATTATTTGTAAATTACAGCTCTGTTCTGTTTCTAGGAAAATGATCAATTGTTAAATGTATGTCCATGAAAATCATTCATCCCAAGTTTTGTTGTCCACCATTATTTTATCCTATCTGTCAGTAGAAGGGCTATGACATTAAGCATACAGTGCTATTTAATATTTGTATGATTGTGCATTGCATATTAAACATGCAAATTCTGCAAATTTCAAAGTGGATACTACCTTCAAGTGTATGGGCAACTCAAGTTCCTAAATCTCTTTCTAGTCAGTAATTACTAAATGAGAAAACAATCTTAACCCATATTTTCCCTTCCCATATGCGTAAGCTTTTTGCCATTTTTTCCCCCATATTGATCTAGATCAGTGGTTCTTAACCTTTGTTTGAGGTACCGAACCCACCAGTTTCATATGCACATTCACCGAACCCTTCTTTAGTGATAAATCACCTTTCTTTAGTGATAAATCCCTTGACCTCTGTGGCGGAGGCTCCGCCGAATCCCTGAGACCGACTCACCAAACACCTAGGGTTCAATCGAACCCCAGTTAAGAACCACTGGTATAGAGTGAGGTTATGTATGAAGTGGCACTAAAGCAAAATAGGTGCCAAGTATCAGTACTGACTAGCCTAGAAACTAGTGGCAGGTGGAGTGGGCTGCTGCCTGAGGCACCAGGATGTTCCTGTCCACCATTGTGACTGATTTGCTGGTGCCATCCAGCCTTCTGCCTCAAATTAAGTTAAATAAATAGGGGGATACTGGGGCACTCACAAATCATCACCCTGGATGCTATTTTGCCTATAGTTGACCCTGGCATTATCATTCATTCCAATTAAAGATTTAGGAACTGTCACCTACTTTGCTCATCACTCCATTTCAGTGGTTCTTAACCTTGTTTGAGGTACCGAACCCACCAGTTTCATATGTACATTCACCGAACCCTTCTTTAGTGATAAATCACTTGACCTCCGTGGCAGAGGCTCCGCCAAACCCCTGAGACCGACTCACCGAACCCCTAGGGTTCGATAGAACCCTCGTTAAGAACCACTGATCTAGATCCATTGGTAGTGGAGTACTTAATTGTCATTAATAAATATTTTGAAGAAAGTAGCGCCCAGTACTGACCCAGTGTGAATATATACTATTAATAACAACCTTCTTCTTTACCACTGAGCCAATTACTAACCCAGTTACACACACATTCCTCAAGAAGAGAAAAAAAAATCAAGGTATGAGACATGCGACAACTTAACTTATTCAAGTATAGTATTGACCCTATAAAACTGATTAGTTTAACCTTATTGATCCTTCATAAATCCATGCTCATGCGGAATTACAATTCTGTGAGATACTCCAGGATTTCATCTCTGAGAAAGCCTTCATACAATTTTCCACAATAAAAGTTAATTCAATGAGAGTCCTTAAATATTAGATGATTTCTAATATCTCAGTGATAAAATTCTCATTCTAAAATCTCAGTGAGATTTTTATTAGAAGCCAATAAGCACAAACACTTTATTTAGATGTGGGACAGTCTTTTTTCAAAGTTTAGGATTTTTCAGCTTTAAATAATTCATGTCTTCTATAGATAATACAGAGGTATTGGTATGCCTTCCCAGAATTCAAAGAACCATTTAACTCTAGATGAACTAAACAGGCCCCAGGTGAATCTATAATATGTGATTATACATAGTGATATTTAATTCTGGGCCCCAATAAAATATATTGCTACCTTCTTCTTAAATATGCAATACTGTATAAAGAGAATACACATTAAACACACATTCACTCTATTAAAAGTACAGCGAGCTCATTCTTAAAAATATTATAATAGACAAACCACCGGATTCCAGATAATGTACATCCCCATGCTCTGTGGAAGTAGAGTGATGTCACAGACAAACCACTTTTACCTGAAGGGGAGGTCCCAAATTATCTCCAATATGTTCTAGTTTTATAGCTTTTTTTTTTTTTTTTTTTTTTTTAAATACTTTATTGCTTTTTTCAGGAGCAAAAGCGAAGTGAGCGAGCTCGTCGTTCAGAGTCTCTTAGAGCTGAAGGTTTGGCATCCACTGAAAGCAGTAAGTAAAAAGGATATTATCCAGGGATAAGTGGCTGTTCCCTATTCATTTTTCAGTAGTTATTCTGTATAGCATTTTTTATTTAAAGATTTTGGGAGTTAAAGGAGAACTATAGCAGCAGAGAATACTTACCTGTTCAATCTAGCAACAGTACACTTAGGAGGTAATTCAGAAAAGAGCGAAGTTACCTTGCAATTCTTTATCTTTATATATATATATATAATTGGCAGCTGAATTGGTCTGTTAGTATCTTGCTTAGCATTTTGTACTATTGTACATTTTAATTGTTTTTAATTATTTGTGCTGTTTGAAAGCCCAGTGTTTTTTCACTATTTTTTGTTAACTTAATAAATAATTTTTTGAGTGTGTGCACCTTACAAGTGAGTACCTTTTCTCTTTTCTTTCATACCTTGCAATTCTTCTCATCAGTTCGCTGAGATGGGTACGCGCTCCCTGTTCTCCTGCAAGCGCAGATCAGTGAACGCTTTAAAGGTACTTCAGCTTGGTGAGGTGACTCGAGTGGATGTGAGGTGATCCGAAGTACCTTTAAAGCGTTCGCTGATCTCCTCTAGCAGGAGACCAGGGAGTGCTTACCTGTCTCGACAAACTGATGAGAAGCATCGCAAGGTAATTTCGCTTTTTACTGAATTACCTCCTAAGTGTACTGCTGCTAGATCAGCGTTAATGTGACAATCCACAGTCCAGGAGCGTCATATGAATACATTGCTGCTGCAACTCTCTTCTTGGTTATGTGTGTGTGTGTGTGTGTGTGTGTGATGTCAAACTCCACATACTACCCCTGTCCCAAATTTCACCAAAATTAACAGACTGCACATGTGTAGATTATAAAAAATTGATCTCCACATGCACAGTCGATTAAGCTTTGCGAATTTTGGGGGGTGGGGGGGGGGGGGGGGGGGGGGGGAAACAGAGAGGGCAGGTTTATGTGATGACAGAGGTCACTCTCATAACATAGAAGAGAGCTGCAGTGGTTATGTATTCAACTGATGATCTTGGGCTGTGGATCATCTGATAAATATGGATCTAGCAGCAGTACTCTACTGCTAGATCGAACTGGTAAGTATTCTCTGCTGCTATAGTTCTGATTTAAATTTGTGATCTTTTAAAGCACTTTTTTTTTTTAAAGAAAAAAAACATATTGTTTTCTATAAACTTTAGGTATATCTAACTAAAGCCAAAAGGTAACTAAAGACTATAAAAGGTTTATAATTGTAATTAGGTACTTTATGCAGAGGACTTACTGTACACCACTAAAAACTGGCCCTAGTCTGCGTGTATTACTGAATAGGGAAACTAGGTTGTAAGCTCCATGGGGCAGGAACTGAGGCAAATGATGTATCTGTGAAAAGCACTGTTAAAAAAGGACCAATGTTGGTGAGATTTTTTAAAAATAGGTTCTTATCTTTCTTTTTGAAATGTAGCAGTAATAGTGTATACTGGCAGTATATGAACTGAAGAAACATACAAAACATTGGCAAATCTGTACATATACATGTGTTTGTTTAATTATGCACAAATTTTATAGAGAGCTAGGAGAATACTTATAACTGTCTAATTTCTTATGTAGTGAGCATATTTAAAATTGTTTATAATGTGAAATGGGAGAATAGATTAGGAGTCAAAGGGACATACAGCCACCCAGCCCTTACTCCCACTAGGGAGCCCAAATTCTCTTACATTTAAAGGAGAACTATAGTCAAAATCTTTGCATATGCAGTACTATACCTTAGTAAAAGTGTTTCTCCCCAGTAGTTGTTTCATGTGACGCAGAGTGATTGAGTAGTCAACACTGATAAACTCCTGCACCAGGAAATGTGTGCTTCATGTGTACTGGACAGTTTTCCATGAAAAGGTGCCCTACTTACTACTTAGCACATGTGCACAAGTCATCTTTCCCTCTGTAATCTCCTGCATTCCAGCTTAATTTATGCAGCCAAAAGTTCAGCACACTGCTTAACCAATAGAAGTCAGGCAGCTTTTTCTTCTAATGTTGCCTGACTTGCAGAACAGAAAGAGGATGGGGAGGAAAATGTCAGCTCACAGGAAAACTTATTAAGGAAAGCAAACTGCAAGTATTATTTCTTCCCTAAACGTTTTTTCTAACTATTTGTGTCAGTAATTAGCTTAGTGTAAAGGAGTTTTATATGTATGTGTGTAGTTATATCAGTACTATAGTTCCTCTTTAATTGATGATCCTTTTTGATTTTTGGTTGAAGTTTTTAAAGGGAAGAACTGTATTTGTTTAATTTTGGAGTGAAGTGGAAATTTTTTTGTTTTGTTTAAAAAATAGATTCTAGCAACAAGATATTCCATAATCAAATAACTCCTGACCCACTAATCTGCCTACTGGGAACCAAAATATCCCAACTAAACACAAAACAAGAGCAAAAACTCGCATCCCACATACTCAATGCAGCAAGAAACGCAATAGGAAAAAATTGGAAAAAAACAGATCTTCCTAACACAGCACAGCTAATCTCCAAAATCAACTCAATCAATGCAATTGAACTCGTAAGAGCCCACATCAATGACAGGTCGTACGAGGAAGAATGCCTCTGGTTTCAATTGAACACATTCCTAGATTCAGAATCACAATAGCCTGCAACAAAACACCCATAACCCACTGTTGGAGATGTTTCTACCCGATCCCCCCTCACCACTCCCCCAACCCAAAGTGACTCCCCCACACACACATACCCTATACCCCTCCACTCCCTCACCCAAAATATCTAAATAAGTGACAATAAAACTTTGTATCTTTACACAAGAAAATGATTAACTCATGTAATTCTTTATAATTTGTATCATTGTAAAAATACACGTCAAACTACAATATTGTGTAAAATATTTACTAAAAATGGAAAAGTATTATCTGACTCAAAAAATCTATGTATTCAATACTACCAATCCAATAAAGACTTTAAATTAAAAAAAAATAGATTCTAGCATAGTTGGTGGGTAAAATATCCAGGATACCTAGTATGAAAACACAAGTAGTCAGTACATTGGGAAGAAACAGTTTGACTTCTACTGTATGCATAATGTGGCTTCAGAATTACAGTATCATAGGGTAGTTCCAAACTATATGGTAGTAGGAGAGCAACAATGGGTACAGGCATCTGTTAACCATTAACCTTGGAAATAGGAGGTAGTTATGTCCGTCTCTGGATGATGTTAGGAATTCATATATAGTCTCTGTAAGCTCATCCTAGTCTTTCTGCTCTAAAGTTTGTATTGCAGTTGTAACCAGATCTGTGGGTGAATCAATGGGTTGGTTTTGCAATCAGTGGATCTGTAGAGCAATGGGTGGCTATGCAGGCAATAAAGGAGACATGTGGAGAAGTTTACAGCTGTGCAGAAGAATTGTCAGCTGTGCGGAACAACCCGCAGCTGCATGGAGCAATCAAAGTAAGACCTGCGGAGGAACCTGTTGCTCTATGGGAAATTGGGGAGCAATCAGGAGGACCTGTGGCTCTGTGGAGCAATTGGAAGTTCTGGAAAGCAATCAACGGCAGTGTGGAGCAATCAACAGCTGTGCAGAGCTATTACCATCTGTGTGGGGCAATCAGCAGCTATGATGGGCACTGGGGGCTGTGCGGTGCAATTGCTGGCTCTGCGAGGCAATCTGGGAACATGCAGAGGAATTGATGGCTGTGTGCGGCAATATGGGAACCTGCGGAGGAACTGGCTTCTCTGCAGGGGAAATCTGAAACTTGCTGAGAAATTGGCAGCTCTACGGGGCAATCTGGGAAACTACAAAGGAATTGGTGGCTCTGCAGGGCGATCTGGGAACCTGCGGAGGAACTGGCGGCTCTGTGGGGAAATCTTGTGCTTGGGAGGACAAATCAGGGGCTTGGATGGCAATCGGGCAGGGGGGCTCGTCAGGGGCAATTAGGGGTGGGAGGGGCATATCAGGGACAGGGGAGGCACATCAGGTGCAGGGGGAGCAAATTATGGGGCTAGGGGGCATCTGGAGGCCTGTTTTATATATTGGGGAGGTCTGGGGGAATCCAGGGGCATTTAGAAAAAGAATGTACTTACTTTTTGGCAGAGATGCGCAGCAACGTGCTGCGGCTGCCATTACTGGCAGCTGAATGGGGAAGTGGCTCATGTGACTGCCACCATGTAAAAATTACGGCGGTTGTGTTGAACTGCCAGAGAGGCAATGCCGTAGTTTTTACCATTGGTGGCGATCAACGGGTTAAAAGCTGAGGCTGTAAATTGTTCTTGAAAGCAATGTCAAAGCTGTTGGTATTGATAAAATGGCTAAATGAAAGGGGGAACTCTGTTTGTAAATTTGATTGTGAGAGGAGACTTTTGAGTGTATATTATGAGCATGATACTTAATTTCACTATGGTGGCCAATAGTGAAAGTCAGGTAAGTTACAGAAATATTGCAGGTAAGAATTTCTTACAAGTAAAAAGTGGGGGAGGACAAAGTGATTTTAGTAGAATGTAGAAAAAGCCTGCCAAGCCTGGTAGAGAGTGATAAACATTATTGTGCAGGCTAATCTAACCTAGGGATTTTGCTCAGAAAAGAACATTGGGGCTTTATGGGTCAGATTGAAAATACCATTGTTGGTATACTTGGTAGGTAATAAGGAAGTGCAGGACTTCGATCAATGACAGTTGCAGTTATCTTCTTCAATGCAGAGTGGAGGCTTATTATTTCAAATGAAAGAAGTCAAAATAGATATAATTTGTTTGAAGCCTGGGAGACTCCAGACTGGAGCATTATGTAATAAATATAAAAACATTGATATGGGTGCTATAGGTATACAATATTAAATTGGTGACTCTGCCTCAAATGTTTTGCAGGAGTAAACTTGCCTGATCACTTTTAGTTTGCTTTTTATATAATCCTGTGGATATCTACGTACACCTAAAAATATAGAGCTGAACTGTTGTTGAGTATTAGTAGGAGCCAATAGATTAGGTCTGACGTCTAAGGGAGAAAGAACTGACTTTTTGCAATAATGTTAAGTCGTATAAAGGCGCCAAAATTATTTACAATATATGAGAGTAGTGCAGGAACTTTCAGCTGGGTATAATAAGGGGTGAATTCGACTGTCAAATTCTCAAACTGCAGATTCCCATAGGAAATCCGCTACAATTTCTCCATTGTAAAGTCGCGTCAAATTTTTTTAATGTTAAGATTGCGACAATTTTCCAATAATAAAGTTGCGACTGCGACAAAATTCTCATTATAAAGACGTGACTGCGACAGTAGCAGCCTATTGCGACTGTCTTTATTTGGTGAATTTTTTTGGTCCTATTTTCCGGAGAGTTGTTATCTGCGTATCTACTTCAATGCAAGATGTTGGATGTACTGCTGTTTTATCAAATCGATTTTGTAACCAGTCCATGTTTCATGTTAATGCCCATATATAGTCCCATTCCAGTGAGTCGAAGGCCTTGTTGAATTAGGAGAGGCCACTACTTTTAATTTGATGTTATCATGGTGGATTGCAGAACAATCAAATTAATATTTATATTGTTTGCCCTGCCATACATGAATACAGACTAATAATTTACTATGTCTAGTTTCCAAAATTCTGGCCTGGATTTTAGAATCAGAGTTTAAAATAAAGATTGATAAGGATTCCGAATTGAGAAATGATGGACAAGTTTTTTTGTTTTTTTGGTTTTTTTTTTGATAAGGATGCTTTGTCAGTATTACCCATATATAATCAAGCGCCTTGTAATACTGTAAAACCTTCATGCTGCAATTAAATGTTTAAATTGAACCATGAATTTGAAAACTAATTGTATGACGCCAGCGAACTCTGTATTAACAATCACTCCGTTTTTGTTTTTTTTTTGGTTTTTTTGTTTGCTTCTTATAAACAGCTGCATGATACTTATTTGGGTAAAGGTGGTCAGACTAGTGTTTGTTTAGAATTCATTTTTCTCAAAGAAGTACACAAGGAGGTCATTAAACAGGTGCATTGCCTAGATCACAAATATTGTGGTAGTACAGTAGACTTATCTATAACTTTGAATTTTGGACCTGCTTCAAAAATCTATGTGCACATTAGATAAACAATTCCCACTTAACTTTTATTTATAAAATGCATATTGAAACAAGATTATCTGTCTTGTGAATCTCACAAGAGTAATTATTAATAGAAAATCTTATGTTCATCTCTGTTTAATACAGTGCAGATTTCAGATGAGGACTCTGATGCTATGGTGGATGACCCAAATGATGAAGACTTTGTTCCCTTCAGAAGTCGACGCCCCCCAACACGCATGTCTTTGCGTAATCAAATCCCACCCCGCCCTCCTAAACCAACACTTACTAAAATGACATGTGCCAATTGTCGCACTCCTTTGCAGAAAGGACAGACTGCATATCAACGGAAGGGTCTTCCTCAACTATTCTGTTCATCTTCATGTCTTACTACCTTCTCTAAGAAACCCTTGGGAAAGAAGATGTGCACCTTCTGTAAAAAGTATGTTGATTTCCTACATGTTTTTCCAAACTGAATTTTTTTTTATCCTGCTACTGAGTGACATTGCTGTATACATGCAGCATTTATTTTGTTGTTTTGCGGAGTTATTTATTATTTGCTGATCATTTTAGGGATATTCGTACCTCCAAAGATGCCGTGGTTGCCCAAACTGGTGCTGGAGGATCATTTCAAGAATTCTGTTCCTCTGCTTGTCTCTCCCTATTTGAGGCACAGCCACGGTCCAGTTCTCAGTCATCATCAGATGTGCCTGATATTATTAAGTGCAGCATCTGTCACAAGAGTGGAGAAGTAAGGTTTTTACCTGTATATTTAAATAATATAATACAGTTGCAAGGTAAAGTGATAAAACAATCACCCTTTCTAATCGGGCATGAATAATTGGTTGTTGGGACTGCTTTATAATTGATAACATTTTGAATACTTATGAGCTCCTCAGAAATACCAGTATTTTGTAGTATAGTCATCTACAGCACTTTTCTGGCTTGGCGACCAAAATAAAATATGGAACAAGACTTTACAGGACTGGTGCTTTGTGTGCCCCACACTGCCAACTATTAAAATGTACAGTTTCTGTCAATTAGATGCTGTGTTCTAGATGCATGGGTATGTCCATTTTTCAACTTCTGCCATGTCCAAGGGGCTTCCTCATTTCTTTCCTCTTCGGATCCTTTTAAGCAGGAAGTCAGAACTGTCCCTTGCTAACATGTTTATTATATTAATCCCAATCATGCAGGCCTTGCCTGATAATTGGAACATGGGTTTTGGTTTGTTTCACCAGAATATTTAATCCATTCACAAGTGCACTGGTGGGGAGAGAGCCATAAAAGTAGTGCAGCCAATGAATTTTAGGAGAGGAATGTATAGAAACAATCTACGTGTGAAATATGGAATAACTGCATGATTCTGTTTCTTTTAGATTCTGCATGAGGTCAGCAATGGGAATGTGGTTCACAGACTTTGCAGTGATACATGTTTTACTAAGTTTAGGGCCACCAAGGGCTTGAAAACCAATTGTTGTGATAACTGTGGAATCTACATCTACAACAAAGGTCTACCGCTAGAGTATTTGTTTCATGAGGGTCAACAGAAACGCTTCTGTAATGCAGCCTGTCTGAACAACTACAAAAAGGTGGGATATACTTTGAAGAAAGCAGAATATTATTGTGGTAACACAATAGAATATAAATGCTGTTTTGTATATTTGTCAAGACATGGCTGCCCTATGAATGATACTTTGTTTTGTCTCCTCTGTAGAAAAACACCAAGGTATACCCATGTATGTACTGCAAGACACTCTGTAAGAATTTTGAGATGCTTTCTAACGTGGACAAAAGTGGCCGTATGGGTCTGTTTTGCTCAATCTGCTGCATCACATCCCATAAAGTCAAGCAGTCAGGATTAACTGGTATGAAAGCAAATATGTCATGCACTTTACAGTATTGCTTTAATTTGCTTGGAAAAAAAGGTGCTTTTCTACAGTAAATCATCTCTTAAATATCATCTTGTGAGCAATCAGTCTGGAATCATATGTAGTATTATGATAGAACAATTTTGTTTCACAACACTTTTTGGGGCTTTGTCACTATTCATTAGATGCTCTGTTTTTCAGTAAAACACAATGCTGTCACATTAAAGCTCCATTCTTTTGCAAATGTCATGTGAGTGTGTAGTATCTAGTTATGGTTGGTCCAAGTTTGAGATCAGATTGGAATCGTATGAGCAACAAGCATTCACCTCAGGTGTATTCTATAAATGCTCTGTTTTTAAATTAATCTTCATGCCTGATTTGCACTTCTGTGCTGTCTTACACTAGTGGACAAACATATTTCTGTCGTCATGCTGCCTATCCTGATCCTTACCAAAGTAGAGCTGTCTGCAACTATGTTATTATCTGATTGGTGGCTACAAAGCAAAATTCCCAGAGGATTGGGACAGGGATCAGTGACGGTGCTCTGCTTTCTTTTTAAACTTTTTGATTAACAATGTCAGTCTGATTAAAAAAAAAAAAAAAAAAAAAAGGACTCTTACTTGGACTGCACCTCAAGAGTTTTTATCTGCAAGTTGTCACTAGAGTTTTTAGTCTTACTGAAGATTCCAACTGATCTGCTGCAGGATAAGTAACTGCAGAACATTTTTTTTACACTCTTGGGTAATATGACTATATTTAGCAATGATTGAGTAGTTGCGAATAGTCAAATGCTTTCTCAGCCGGGATGTTCATAAATAAAGAATATTGCAATAGATACTTCTGCCTGTCTAATGGGACAAATATATAAAACCTAACGTAGGCCATCATCTATGGATGTTTTTTCTAAAGACTGAAGAGTGAAGCTTCCAGAAATGTTGTTCCTATGCAATGCACTTTTGGCCTTCTCATAATTTAGCTTTCTATATATCTTAGGTTCCGCTCGGCCCTGCAGTCTATGCAGGCGCAGCTTACCTGAGCCAGCTTATTATAATAAGACTGAAAGGGTTCTCTACCAATTCTGCAGCCCAAGCTGCTGGACCACATTTCAGGTAAGTTGGCTTTACTTGTCAGTATTCTGGATATTTTGTGCCATTTTTTTCATGCATATTGAATGAACTATCCCATTTTACTATCTAAAAATTGGATGGGCCTGTAGTTTGGCTACCCAACACAACTGGGGGTTTTGAGAAATATGTATGCTCGTTAAAATTGGTTTTACGGGGACTTCCGGGAGGCGGGCTTGAAGAGTGGCCGCATTTTTATTCAGCTCCTCAGAAAAGCTTTAGGAAATCAGCAAAACTGCAGGTTATTCTAGCAAAATAGATAGAATAATAGGATAGACATATGAACAATCACCCCGGTTGTCGATATAAAGAGAAAAAAAAAAAGAAAACGGAAGATAGAGAGGTAGAGAAAGGAGAGGAAACATCGAGGTAATCTGTGCCTCATCTTACCCACACTACACGGAAGCACTAGGCCTAGACACGCGGCAGAATCTACCCCCAAGGAGAGATCCGCAAGGCCTGACCCCAGAAACAACCCGAAGGAGAAGGTAGAGGAAAGCATAAAGACCGACTTACAATACAGTACCTCATCGGTCGAGTGTGCAGCACTGCCGGAGTCGTTGGAGGGAGCTCGGTGGAAGGCGGCGTTTTCAGGCCTGCATCGGCCTTGCACGTGGAGATCGTGGGTGCGGGTTCCGCTGGCGAGGAGGCCTTGGTCCTGCTGCTTGGTGTGAGAGGAGGAGGCGAACATCGGTTATCCGGGTTGCTCACAGGGAGACTGGAATCGGTTGATCCGTGTGGCCTGGAGACGACATCCCGCACAGAGCGCCAGAGACCCAAAGGCAGAGCAATACAGAGAGGGGAAGAGCGTGGCTGGGACTATGCAACGGAGGGAAGCTGTATAAAGATCGTTACCAGCACATGCAAATAGAGATCAGCTTACTAGTAAGATTCACCGTTTTGGGGTCTGTAAGACTGATATAAACAACAGACATTAAGCTGAAAAGATAAAGTCAGAAGAAAGCTTTAACAAGTATTTATATTTTAACCAGTTAACTTCTGTTATATCTTTGCTATTCCTTTGCCTCTGTATTTTAGTAAAGTTAACCTTAGAATTGTCTTTATACCTAATAGTCTAATAGTCAGAAGCATAAACTCTCATATATATGTATAAGTAATTAGTTATTGCCTAAAACTAAAACTGCTTCTGTGGGGGTTTCTTCTTCCTCTCGTTTGGATATATCTTTCCTTCTTGTTAAGGTATCATTGTTATATACTATTCTGCTAGTCATAATAATGCAAATTTGTCTAAAAGTATATATCAATCTTATAATGTAAAAAGTGACGCCTGTGACGACTAACCAAATTTAATAAACCAAAAGCTAATAACAATAGCATACACGTTCGTAAATAACGGAAGTGAGGGAAGAAGGATAGAGTAAGAGGTGAGAAGAGAAGGAAACAAAACAAAATGGATAAATATATGGGTAGACACAGCAATAAAAAAAATTAATCAGAAACCAAACAAGTACAGCAGAACACACAGGAATCTGATGACAAAATAACAGAAAAGGACCTCACGCAACAGGAAAAAAATGTGAGTGTATTGAAAACAAATAAGCCTCAAACGCTCACACAAGTTCAAGAATTTGCACAAATGCTTTCCCCACTTTTAGATGAAAAATTAGCTGGCATCAAAGAAGCCATAAACAACACCCTCACTCAACTAACTGATCAAGCACAACACATTACAGAACTAGAACAGAGAGTTTCATCAAATGAAGATGAAATTAACACCATAGGACACTCTGTACAACAACAAAATACAACTATTCAAATATTACTTGATCGTATTGAGGACCTAGAAAATCGCAGTCGCAGAAATAATCTTAGAATAATTGGAATACCAGAACATGTAAAAGATAAAGATCTACAGAAATTCATCACAGAATGGCTCCTACCACAATTAAAACTACAACCATCACAATCCTCGTTTATCATTGAACGTATTCACAGGATTGGACCTAACATCTGGAAAAACACTGACAGACCTCGTCCAGTCATAATGAAACTCCTCAGCTTCATAGACAAAATTACAATTCTTTCGGCTTACAGGAAAACAACGGAATTGCTATACCAAAATTCTAAAATACTATTATTCCAGGACTTTTCAGCTACTCTATCACTAAGACGCAAAGCCTTC